>JARBES010012088.1:0-12024 GCA_030265145.1 Strongylocentrotus pallidus | reverse complement strand
CATTCGGGGTTATTTATAAAGTATCCTGTATCTCTTTTGATGAAGAAGGTATTTATTCTATTTTATTAAACACGAGTGGGGATTTTGTATGCAATTGAACAGAAATGTATAGTGTGTGAAGGACTGAGGTTTTGGGTGAAGAAGATCGAAAATGAAGGATTAATGTTTCTATAAAAGTGCCAGAAATTGTAAATATCAATGAAATTAGCCTTGTCGGTTGGATTGCTTAGATTGCCATAAGCAGACGCAATATATGGAGTTAAACGGTTTAGATGTATCCGTGTATATAGCAATTAAGGTAAAAACCTATTTTATTAATTACGTCGTATTTGTTATACATGTAGTTCTCGCAATTGTGGAACTTAAGGTTGCCGGCATAAACCCTTCTTAGTTATAGTAGCACAGGACATTATACCATCATAACTTAAATTATTAGACATGATTCTGTAAGTCTTCATTACATCATAATTATAACCAAATTCGTTTGTTAAAATTTGTGTTTTTTAGTGATTTCGTGCAATAATATAAGTTCAGGTTTGTCTTTTTGTGTTTCACTCGCATTTATGTTGCTGCACGTGTAGTAGAATATTGGCACTCATGGAGTAGTTTGACAAGAATAGGATTGCAACTGTTTTCGAAAAATAAACTCAAGAGCAATTTCAATACCACGTTTTATGTCCCATAGAAATCATATTAAAACTACGTAATATGTCATTGTCATGTTCGCAACTTTCAATAGATGACGCAACATGTCGATTCAAATTACGTTAGGCTGATTTTTCGAAAGTAGTTGCAATCGTGATTCAATGTACTCCATGATTTGCTTGTTGAAAATGTTATGTTATTTATAAAGTATTCCAGTAACAAATCTGTTTAAGGATTACAAAACAGTTTTTTGTTTTTACAAAATGTTAGAGCGATACGTTTACTCAAAATAGGCTGGATTGTAAGGGGGTTGTCATGAGTATATTTGATATGCTATGACATTGTTTAGGTGCCCATATAAGGAAGTGATGTGAATATAAGAGCGTTATACTTGAGTCAATGCGTGTCAAGTTGGTAACAAAACTCATATCATTACTGCATATTGTCCACTCTGTACTTACATACTGTGATATGATATACCACATCGTGCTGTACATGTATTTTATTTGGTATTAAAATATAACTATTTATGCAAATAATCTCTACCGTTGTGGTTTGATCATTATTTTATTGACTACTCTACACTAATTAGTGACTTTCACAAACATTTTTGAATATTTAAAAACTTGTTTACTTGATATTTCTATATATATTGTTTGAGTTTCCTCTTTTCCCCTTATTTCTGTTTACCCTATACAATTCCATCAGTGAAGTAGCTCATCAGATTTGTGATGCAAATTTCAATTCCGTTCTTTCTTAACAATCAGAAAAAGGAAACATTCTAGTTATTGTGAACAAAAGACTAGTATGTAATGTTCACCTTGAACAGTAAGTTTGTCGTTAAATATGTGAGTATAGGTGAAGTTAAGGTGAAATATGGAAAAAGCCTACTTTCAACAAACGAGGTTCATTTTCATGCCGCGGCCTACCGAAGGCAGTGCCGGAGGTATTATGTTTTCATTTCGTCCATCCGTCCGTCCGTCCCACTATCTCGTGAACATGACATCTCAAGAACCACCTGGGATATGAATTTCGAAGTTGGTGATATTATGTATCACCATAACAAGATGATCTGATTAAAAGGAAAAAAGGACAAAGGTCATTGATGTTAATTTATGAAATGACTGGTATTTAAAAAAAAATAAGGCGTTTTATTTCTTCAATACCAGAAGTACATGAAATGATAGGATCTGTCAATTAAATAAACCACTTCTTCTGAAAAGAGAAAACGTCCCAAGCTAGAGAGAGAGAGAGAGAGAGAAAGAGAGAGAAAGATAACAAAAACAAATAGATCAAAGCGGCTCGTGCACAGAAGCGGCACCAATCTAAATAAACCTCTTGTGCACTGCATTTACCACTAACGCACGCTGGGCCGTGCGTTATTTGTATAATATTGTAGTACACGATTGAATAGGAGTTGGGAGACACTGTTGTAATAGTATAGTGTTTGCAATATAGTACACCAAAAATAGTTCAGCTATGTTACTTTTCTGTGGAATTATGATTCTTGAAGTGTACCAATCACCTGATCCAGAAAGAAAATGTGTATTAAAATCGGTAAAACAAAAACACTAAGGCAATAACAACAAAAGAAACAACAAAACTATCTTACACTCTGTATAAAAAGTAAACAGTTTCGGAGTACGAAGGAAAAAAATATATAATGCGTTAAATAGTCAACTCGGCAAAGTACTGTTCACTGGGAGTGTATTTAAACTGCAATATCTCTATGTAGAAGAAATATTGAAAGATTATGGGTTGATTACAGTATAGCAACATTGAATCCCTTACATCAAGAGCAAAACATGTTTAGTGATTGCTCAAATTACGCTGAAGGGTCATAGTCCATGATAAAAGTAACCATCATCGTTATTTGTGATTACTGGAAAGAAAAACATTCTAGTTCTCTTCGTTTTAGAATGAGACCTCTTTTTGAAGCCATAACTGCTAAGACAAAAACATATATGTGGAAACACTTATGCCCCATGCAAATTACAGAATTTTAAATTAGTTCCTGCCATTCTCCTACCGAAAGTTTTCCGACAAAAATGGCACTACCGAAAAGTCTACATATTATAGTATATTATAATACGAAATGTAATTGCTTAACTGATAACATTAATATATCTTATACTGCCTAATGTACCAATCAATATAAGTTTCCGAAACCCCCTTGATATCTAAACCTGGCAGCCCACTTAAGTTCTTCAGAGATATAAATTTGGTTTCAATTTCGTAGCGCAAGACAGAGGTTAATGAGTGTATCAGCCACTGTTCGTTGTGCCTAATCGTTCCGCCACTGGAAACTAATATTGCTTCCTCCTCACTTTTTATCTGCAGACATTCGGGTAAGAAGTTGCATGTTGGTTCTTGACACAAACGTCCTCGGTTTGAATATACAGGAAGATGCAGTCCATTAATGACAAAGTGACTTATTGTCTTAAACTATTTCTCCTCCTCTTCATCTTCATCGTTTCTAAGACATACGAGATGAGCGTGTCTACTAGTATTTGGAACCCAGAAGTCCTACCAGTCGTTGGGGAGGATATCACCTTAGCCTGCACCTATACCCCTCCATCGACACAACGCCTACTGTCTTGGCATGACGACAATGGGTATATCCTGGCTAACGATACATGTCAAGGAGTGGGATGCAGAAACGAGCAAAATGTTCCAGATTTATCCAAAAACAGTTTGAGGGCGGATTCGTCCAGCGGAAACCTGACTATTAGAAATTTAACAGTGGATGACAGCGGCAGATATCAGTGCAAAGTAGTCACTTCTTCTAAAACAGTTGTAAATGGATTTGATCTGAACGTAATGTTATCAGGTTGGATATTTTCCGTTTATCCTTCGTATACTACTAAAATGTACAAGATGTATAAGTCTTTATGATTCATAATTAACAAAACGTTTACGAAAAATAGGGTTTGAATTGGTGTTACTACCAGAAAAGAGACTTATTTCCATATAATCCGTCAGGTTTCATGTGCAAATGGAAATAGTGGTATTACATGATACAATTATGATAATGGATCAAGTTTGACCTTCAGCAGTATTGGACTGGCGTGTACCAAAATATGTAGTTGTCATTTTGAGAAGTCAGTCGAATGTCGTATAAGGCGACATTCATACTTCTTGAATTATTGCTACAATCACGCCCTCCGCGAATGACCAAGAAAATACTGTCCGCTGTCTGATATCGCATCCCGAATTACAAAACAGTCATGAACGTTCGGTTTACCTGAATTTCCAAGGTTTATCTTCTTTTTAATAACAATCATCACTTTCCACATGGGTTGACAATATAAGCGTTTTGATCTAGTTAAGCATATACGAGTAGAAAGTCTAACTTGTTATTGCAACGCAGATGTCAACAACAAAGACTTTAAACATTTATTTACAGAACTAAGCTTATTCTGATGAACTCGTTCTCTTTAATGTATCAGTCTACTACTCGAAGGAGCACAGCAATACACAGTGAAAGCCTTGTTCAACCTTTTCCTTACTGTATCATGTGTTATTTCTTTCCACATTTCTTCTGTCCTAAAGTTCCACCAACGAACACGCTGCTTGTATCATCTGCTGAAACCAAAATATCCGGAGATGGTGTAAAGATGATGTTCGTTCATGAAAACTCTTCAACTTCATTCACCTGTGTCAGCATCGGTTCAAGACCAGGAAGTAGAATTTCATGGAATCTTGGCAACATGGAAATCACACCCAACTACATAACATATAGTAATGATGTGGATGAAGACTTGTATGACACGGAAAGTACAATTCGAATACGTCCACAGAAAAACAACCACAAACAAAGTATCCAGTGTTCTACATCTCTGGGAATCGCTGTCATTCATCGAAGAAATGCCTTGTTGATTGTTTATGGTTAGTTTTTTCCTGAATGACATTACCCCGAGAAAGTAGTTCCACATTAAAACAAATAATTAACTTGTAACGATATTAATTTAATCCATCACTATATACATCTTATTTTTGGTGTTAACATTTCGTATGATCTTTCAGGCAACCTACGCGTCGTAATGTAAGCCTTATTTCCATCAGCGGTACTTATACCACTATATCTTTAGTAGACGTACCTTGACTAACTAACACGTAATGTGTATTCCTGTTTATTCTTTGTAAAGGACCTCCAATTGATGTTAGATTACTTTCACCTGCTAAAATCAGAGAAGGTCTACAAACCGAAGTAATCTGCAAAGCTAATGGTGGATACCCAGCCCCATCCATCCATTGGTACATTGAATCCAGAACAAAGACCAAAGACTCGTCTCTCCAAGTATCAATGAATGTAGGGGAACTTTTTGACGCTAAAAGTACCTTAACCTTCACACCAAGGCGGAGTGATCACGGGAAACGTCTTCTCTGCGTAGCCAGTCAACCTACATCATCAATTAATTCGTCAAAGAATACTAGCATGGTTCTTAACATTTTATGTGAGTACACTACTGTATCTGTATTTCGGAATAATTCCTTTATACCAGTATATCGGTATACATGAATAGTAAGTAATACGTGAGTAAAGATATATCTATAATTGACAGAGAGTAGGGTATCTCTGCTTGTAAAAATCAGCATAGTTGTACATGTCTTGCATCGGTGCTATACAATACCTCCAACACATTATATTGCCCCCTCTCTCATTTATTACACACACAGATAATACGCGGACTAAAACTCACACACCCACACTCATCCCTCTCTATATATATATATATATCTCTCTCTACAGTGACCTTCCAATCGAGATTTACACAATATGAAAAAGTCCGCATGTTTTCGTATTTAACTTAACTAATATTGTATCTTCTTTTTCTTCTTCTTCTAAATACTATTTAGCTAATTTTATATTGTCGTGTACCAATACCAATAAAATTTAAAAATATCACATATCCACTGATATAAATAGATTTGATTTGATTTGATTTGATTTTTTTTCCACTCAAATATATACAAATCAAAATGACATATATAAACCATACAATATTACAATATAAAATAGAACAAATATGCACGTAATAAAATAAGTTTACAGAGTACAGTTAAGTTTGAGAATAAGTCAAAATAAGTTATATTGCTTGATTTAAATGAGAGGGGGGAAAAGGGATCTCAGAAAAGCTAGGCTTGTTGATCGAAATTTCCCAGTATATATTAAGTACTAGACCATCATCAGTGTGCATCAAATCCTGCACATGTCTGCTCCCAGAGAGACCAACGACGCGGCATCTCACCCGCCCGCGCCAGATCCCCGGGTCTCCACCGCCAAGGTCCATTCCGCGTACATCATTCTGCCGTTGCCAGGTCGGACAAGCTCATATGGTGTCATAATAATTAATCTTCAATTATCTTATATTTGGACGATGTAAACATTTTGTCGGAAATCGGTCTCTAAAACATCTTTCAAATGAGGTTTACACAAATAAAAACATTATTAAAAAAAGATGTCCCTGCCCCGTTTTGTTTGTTCTTCCCTATCAGTTTCTTACAATTTTCTTTCCTCGAACACAGACGAGCCCAAAGTATACCTTTCACTGCGACGCGTTATAAACGATAAACGACACATCACTTTAACACTCAAATGTACTTCAGACGCCAACCCTCCAGCCGACAATTTCATCTGGTCCTGTGATTATAGTACGTCATTTAACAACACCGGGAATGTAGTTATTCATGACACGATACAAGAAAGTGAAACACTGACTATCAGTGAGATGACAACTCTAGTTCACCAGCAAGAAAACCCATGTAATTACAAATGCTTCGTTTTCACAAGAGACGGTTCCGGATCCGGTGAAGCGGCCTTCAACTCCTCATTTTCCAGTCAAATATTAAGTGAGTATAATTTGTCAAGCCCTCCCTTGCCTATATTTTATATATTTGTATGTGAATAATTGTTTAAAAGAGTTTGGAGTAGATTATTAAACCGAGTTGTTCTTGTTAAGGAGGAACACGATGGTTCCAACACGTTCTGAATCGACGAGGTTTTAATAAAAACTTAGTTTGTTCGCTTCAATTTGTTGGCAACAAACTTCTTGGCCCAACCAACATACTCAAATGAACGCAATGCAGCAAATTGTTACGTGAGAAAGCGAAGGACGTTCCGAGATCAGTCATGCATGTCATTCTGCTCTGTGATTTCCTGAAGAAGGCCATTGTTTTATCTATGTAGCAAGTCCTAAAACAGAAGTACAACTTATGTCGCATTTGGAACCAAACTGTGTGTTCCTTGTCTTATGGCCAGAATTCACACTCTCCATATGGACTTTATCTTTCTTGAAATGCAAAACTTAAAGATTTAATGAATAAAGAAATGAATAAAAACAGAGTAGGTATGACCATGAATAAGTTACGAATTGAAAAGAAAAAAATTAACTAATAAATAAATAATAGTTATGATTTATGGATTCATGTACTCGGTTATATTCTAAACATCTGTGTATATTCGTATATTTTACAATGTAACGCAAATATTTGAATGAAAGGGTTTCAATGCAAAAATACTTTGCATTTTGCATAAGAACGATGCACTGTTGTGTTAACTAAATAAACTGTTTATTTTGTAAATAATATTTCAAAATGGTTCGGTAAGATATTTCTTTACCCCGACACCTTCCAAGTCCAATCATATGATCTAATCTGAAAGAAGAGGTATCTGAGCAATACTAAATGATATTCGACCACAGTCGGAAACTACTCTTTGATCCTTTTTATAACGGTTATTGCAGCAATATCAGATCCATCTTCTTGTTTCATCGTCGACAAAAACCAGATGACATCTTCAACTCTTTACGTTGTTTTAGAATAAAGATTCCATGGAGGGTTTCTGCGTAATTTAGCATAAACAGCTGAAGTTTGTGTTCAGTTTTAAAGCTGGGGAGGTGTTAAGAGGGGATTGCATAACAGCACATTCTTTCATAATAATAATAATAACGTTTTATTTACCCAGGGTAGCCACTTCAGTTATGAAACTGCTCTTTCAGCGGGCCCTGCATAACATAATATGTTATTACTACCCTTCTCCAATCTAATATGCTGAGCGCTTAGCTAGAAGGCAGAAGGTCCCAATGTTATAAGTCTTTGGTATTACTCAGCCGGGGTTCGAACCTGCGACCTCCCGTTCATGAGGCAGGCGGTCTAACCACCGAGCCACCATACCCGGTATCATGATCTCAGAATTATACTATTTCGGTACTTAAGCTAATCTTTGATAACAAAAGATTACATCCGAATTTGTACAAAATACAAGGGTTTTAATAACTAGAACAAAACAATGAATATTATATTTTTATTTCGTAATAGTGGTTCTACGTAAAATTGAAAGTACATTTATCGTTGTATCATTTAGTATCTTTGTTGTCTGTTATACTCATAGATATTTGGGATCCTCCTCGAGTGACTGCTGATCGAAAGTACACGACCTCGTCATCTATCTTGGTTACATGGCAACCTGGTTTTGATGGAGGGTTGAGGCAATCTTTCACTTTGGAATTTTGTACAAATGACACTCGGGGGCAGAAAGAAAAGTGTACTCGTGTCACCCATTTGCTGGATTCATCTTTTAACCTGACAGGACTTGAACCTTTCACGTGGTATCGATTGGCACTTTGGGAAGTCAGCATTATTGGCGAAACTAGCTCACTTAAAATAATGGCATCGACAGCTCGTACGATTTAGTTTGTTTTTATTTTAAATATCTGTTCAGTTACTTCTATTTAATCGTTCGTTAATCACATTTGTTGGCATGACAAAAAAGAAGGCCTTCAATGCATAATGGATTTTTCACTACTGGTGCAAACTCGGTGCTCATGTAGGCTCGTTCTCTTCTACCATAATAATTTTCTCTTACACTAATTTTTCTCCTATCCCATGTTGACTTTGTCTTAAATATGCTTACCCTAATACTGTCCCTACTTTCATAATTACTTTCTACTAAATATCTTTACACTAATGTTGTCCTTCTCCATGATGACTTTCTCCAAGATATTCTTACCCTTGCTCTTAACAGAGGGGGTCAATTTAGACATGAATAGGAAATCTTCTAAGCACTAGTAGTTAGTTTCATGAATATTTCTCTCTACTGATCAATGTTTTATTAAGTTTGCAAACATTCAGAAAATATCCATCTACCTCCATTAAAAACATCTTAAAGCGTACTTTCTACCTCCATCTTCACTGTAATTGTTTATGAAACTCAAATTTTAATAATACATTTTTTAATAAAAACAATGCAAAATTTCTCACTGATTTAACAATTTTGTTAGGCCAGTAGCATAATATGAGTTATTTTTCCTTTTTATTTTTTTCCCTTCTTTCCCCCTCTTTGTTCGGACAAATCTAACCAGCCTCGCCACCTCGAGCCTATGGTAAGGAACATTTTCAATGATTTCGTATCACAGCTTCACCCGAATAAATGGCAGTGGAAATGACACCTTAAAAAGGGAAAATTTGGTTTAGGGTATATGTAAGATGCTCCTTTCACCATATTATATGTTGTTATTTCAAGCTCAGTTTACACATTGGTTTGCATGCCCCAGTCTTACGCATGTCAATTGGTTTTATCTCATACGCTACCTGTGGCTTGTGTCGATGTTTCAAATGAGTTTTCGCTTGTCAAAACATATTTATGTTTCGAATCCTAACGTTTGATTTGTTATATACTGGTATTATTACACTTCAGGATAATATTATGTATCACGATTGACAAGGTTCCTGGGTGTCGAAAATGATATCATAAATTAAGTCATCCTGTATGTTTTTGTTTATAATCGGTAATTGAATTGAAGTGGCACTGCCCTTACTGTCATAACTTATGTAGTATAAAATATCACTTTAAAAGAAACATCCACCAAAATGTCTCTTGGTCTTTCGCCTAAAAAACTTACTCTGATCGGACCCAGGATCGAACTGAGTCACGTTTTTTGGATTATTGTTTCTTAAATATACTCCAATTACACAAACACACATACGTACCTACTCACTCAGACCTTATGATTGTATTCATAATAACTTATTGAATCTTTATTTGATATAATAACATCAGGCTCTTCATTAACATTACGAAGAAATAAATCACACGTAAAATCAAATGCTGTTGTCATACTAAAACGAGACACGATACCATAGTCCTATTTATGTTTCACCACCAGGAATAAATACCACTCTGAACAGGTTGACAGGCGTTCTGACACTTTCAGAGACCAACACCAACCAATCTGTAGAAGAAATTTGCTTCATCATCTACAACACCACTTCTGGATCCGATTGTTCCTCCATAGATAACAAAGAGTGCATTGATCCAGGTACAGAGGTCAACGTTGACCCTGACCGTGAATACCATGTCCTTACTGTTGGAAGAGGCTTTTGCAGTATTCCAGATAGTCCAAAAGGTGATGAAATCTTGAGACATATCCCAAAATATCGGTAGAGAATAAGAATTGCCTTACATTCATGTCAGTCCATTTGCTACTAATTCGAAGCTTTTTATGAAGGCCCCAACATTGAGACTCAAAAGGAAGGTAACATATTGAAGAGCAATCAAATCATTTGTATACGTTAATTTGTATGAAAGCAGAAGAAATAGAAACACAGAATGGAGAAAGTTCAAAATAAGTCGGAACAATGGTAGGGAAGTTATTATTATCCCATGTGCCATTAAGACACTTTGGGTTGTAACATATGACGATTACTCTTTTCTTGTAGCTACCCACAAAAGTGGTAAGATACAGAGAAACGCATACACTCTCATCAGGAAATGTGTATGTGATAGGTAAACGCTTTAGATTGTGTCTGATCCGTTTTAGCAGGATGACATTAATATTTAAGCGTAAAATATGATTTATTGCATGTCACTTCATTAGTCAACGAAAATATGTGTAACAATATTCGTGGTTGGTCTACATTAAAATTTAGATTAGACTTTTCTTTCGATGCCATTCTAAGATAAAGAATGTGATCACTATCTCAATTTGATTTTACACATCGGAGAAAATGTTACGTTCATCGAACATAATCGTTTGTTTGATTTTCTTCATTCAGTCATTGGAACAACGCCTTCTCGTGGCAATACATATTTCCCCGTCACAGCTGGCGTGTGTGGGTTGGCAATCATAACAGTGTTAACCACAGTATGTGTCCTCTGCATTGTGAAAAAGACGAAAGGTTGGTTAATAGTCTGTGCACATGTTATTATTATCTACCATTTTTTCCACTCTGTAGGTTAGTGCTTTAGGTTGACCCAACTGGTGTTTAGCTTAGGAATCACGACCTTCGTCTATTATTTTTCCTTCATTTTCCTTCATCCATCTTAAAAGTATATTTTCAAGACAACTAGGTTTCCCCTAGTATAAATAAAGTAGCTAACATCCGCACTTTCACATATTTACTATCTTAACCCGAGAGTCTGTCAAATTTCTTTCAAACTAACATTTCTACAAAATGAGCCTTTTATTGGTGTAAACATAATATTTGTAAAAGTGTTTGACATAGCTCTCATATATAGCTTGTATAGGCCGATCGTATTCATGCTCCTCTTTCTAACTTTCTACCGTAGCACGGAGTATGGGTGTACCGAACCCTGGAAACATCACGTCGGTGCCGAGGTCAGCATCACCCATCCAGCAGGTAAGTGCTGTCACAAGTAACCTCTGATATATATACATATGTATATATATAAATATTTGTGTGTTAAGTGTGTTTGTGTATGTGTGTATATATATATATACATATATACACCTGATTGAAACATATATCTAAGTTAAAATAGCATTTCGTATCGCTTCCTATTACAGTTGGACCAGGAATACTATGCTGACATTTCTCAGGAACACCAGCCACATCCTTCAGAATCAACTTTGAAAGAGTACATGGACATGAAACCTATAACATCCAACCATTCATCCATCGGTGGTATCAACCGGTCCAGGAACGACCAGTATGTCAGTCCTAGTTCCACGCGACAGATTGAGGCTGTGTATGAAAATACAAATACGGCTAAATCGATTCCTCACCCACCACGCCCACCGTGCCGCACATGCTCAATCGGAAGTGTGTATGCTAATACATGATACAATAAACATCAGAAACAAATACGAAGATTCCGCCTTAATTATTAATATCAGTTCCTTTCGCCAAAAAAAACTTACATTGTCACAACATCATGTAGATCACGACTGGTGAACGTGTGTACGCCTAGAAATTTATTTTCGATGTGTACTCCCATTTACTTTGTCAATTAGACATAAGGTTTATAATTCGCAGGTGCTAACGTTTCATGAAACAAAGTATTCAATTCAATTCAATTCAAAGTTTATTCAACACTCTTCATAAAAACATTTAAAACATACAAATACAGAATGGAGT
>JARBES010011884.1:0-17777 GCA_030265145.1 Strongylocentrotus pallidus | reverse complement strand
TGATATTATGGATCCCAATGAACAAAATGACACCCCAGAAGTAGGATCATAGGGGGGGGGGTGCACGGTAGCCCCCTCTGACCCACGGACTAATAATTAAACATGACGAGATTTGGTTGGACAAATATTGCAATGTTATTATTATTGTTTCAAATCGTAATTATGATGTTGTTCTTGTTAATATCATAACTATCATTTTTATTATAACAATTTTACAATTTAAACAACACCAGTATTTTTATCCCAAACAAATGATGTGAAATGTGCTTTGCAATGGAAAATCACCAATAAATTAAGGTTACTTTCCATATTCCATCAAACCTATTAAAAAACATGTTGTGATTACTTAAAAACACATAGAACCGGTCTAATTTAAGTCGAAAGTACAAGATGCAAAGAGTGTTTCATACCATAATTTCTTTTTTTAAATGTTAACTTCATGTTCTCAATTGTTTTTGAAGTACTTGACCTGAATGATGATGAACTGGAGAACGTGATTGCAAGCGTGACTTCCGTGAAACAAGTGGAAGAACTCAGCTCAAGACTCGGAATAATAAACGAAAAGGAACAACCACCTTATCTACAGCTCAAAGAATGGAGGAATAGATGCAAAATGGACGAACGCCGAATAACGCTGAGAAAAGCACTCTATGCTTTGGAATTACCAGGTACGATTTTCTTTTCAAACACCACCTGACACGTCAACTTATTTAATGTCTTGGGAAAAAAAACACCTAAACCATAAAAAAGAGAAAAAGGGAGAAATTCAAGAGAGAAAAAGAGATTATTGCAATTTACAATATATCATAGTATCTGCTACATATACACAATTCTGCTCATGTTTTGACCGTAAAAGACACGGAACAGAAGAAGACGAAAAAAAGAGACCCCAAACCTTTCTCAATCGCCGCTCGATACCCATCCTGTATTACTTACGTTATGGAACAAATTCTGAAGTTCTTTGTAATTGCAAGGAAAGGGCGCTATTATATAAAAATAGGTGTGTGGATTGGACTGGATTAGTTTACTTTAGATAGCCGAATTAATCGACTTTATGAACGGTTTTCAATACATTTGCACATTTTGTATCCACGTCTTGAAAGATTTCATATCTAATGATGGCACTATTTGATGTAGGCACAGCCTACGAGACCGATCTTGGTGGCCTCCTCATAATTTGTTGAACGTTCACTAGCTGAGGTAGATCGACGGCCCATGAGAACGAAGCTCTTCTTCTTTCTGTGTCTATCGATTTATTGTTACAATAAACCATTACAATAATGGTTTGTTGGTCTCGGGTGCTGTTGGTCAAGTCGGCTGTTGTTATCTCCTTTCTAGCTGTCATTCAGCTGACTAGGATGACCATAGGCACATTATCTACGGTAGAAATTACCCTGCAAACACACAACGTTCTCACGTCGATGTCAAAACGTCATGGGTACGTTCAAACACCCATATAATGCTAATCATTACGTTGTATGCTTCCTTGGTACATATTTTGCTCTCTGTCTCTTTCCATTTAGGATGCATTGTTGACCGACTTCCTGCAAAACATGTCTACCAAGCTGAGCTGGTACGTTTAGCATGGACTATGTTCTATATCGATGTTTGGCCATTGGCAACGCTTCTTGAAATGGACATGGTCAACGAAAAAACAGTTAGGGAACCACACATGACAGGAACTATACATCTTCTGAAACAACCAATGAAGGAGTCTACTGATCGCCGTCGTTGCTTATGTGTTGCCATTAGAAATCTTGGTTACTTCGATGTTGCTCGATCAGGCTATTTGGGTAAGGGATATTAACCGATCGAGCATTTTACCTATATCACGAAACATTCTTGTTTTAAAGTGGTTGTGACTTTTGTGGCACTCAAGGCATCGTCCAGAAGGCAAAATACATAAATGTGGAAAAATATAATGTTCTGTTGGAGAGATAGCACCAAATAAATATGATAATTATCAGATGGAGCTAGTAAAATAACGATGCGACATTTATTAGGCTAATTCACATCAAAACTGACATTTAGATTATCTACACTTTCAAACTTAAATTTGCCGAAAGCAAGTACGGTTACTCCTTTCGGACGCATCTATTAAAGGCTCTACACTTGCTAATTTAAAGCTATAGTAATTACGAATGTCATGCATATACACTGTTGGTCATTATTTTTACCCCAATTTATGGAATGATTTTGACAATGATTTATTCCTAATATATCTAGATAATAGTATACATTCTCAGATTGTATTGAATAATAATATGTGAGTGTTTGTTTTGCGTTACTGCTAAATCATGTGTATGCTACTGTGCTAATCAACTAGGGGACCTACGTCCTTAAGTCATAACTGACAGTAATGAGGATTAATGCCTCTTAAAAGGGCACTAATATAGCACATCGACACGGTTTTTATCATAGTGGCTCACAGTACCGAGGTCATTGCTTAGTCACTGTATCATGATTGTACGCAACAGGGGCTAGCGTACGTCGCCGCCCCCACAAATACAACAAGCAAAGAAATGCAATTAATTATCAATAATTCATCGCATTTTGCCCTGATCCCTTTCATAAAATTATATTTCATGTGGGCATGCCTTGAATGCTAGGCCCTACAGAGGAATATGTCCTGTTTTGGACCGGGGGGGGGGGGATTGCAATTAATTATTGATAAGTTATAGCATTTTCTTTGTTTTTGTTGTATCCGTGGAGGCGGCGACGTACCCTAGCCCCGCTGCGTATAGTCATGATTCAGTGGCTAAACAATGGCCTTGTTACTGTGAGGCCCCAGACTAAAAACCGTGTCGATCAGATATATTAGTGCCCTTTTGTGATGCATTAATCCTCATTACTGTCAGTTATGACTTAAGGTCCCCTAGTTGATTAGCATAGGAGCACACACGTGATTTAGCAGTCACGCAATTTTTGGGGAATAAATCATTGTCAAAATCATTTCATAAATCGGGGTAAAAATAATTATTCCACCATTATGACCAACAGTGTATATGAATGTAATAGAACGCATTTAAATAAAGATTAGTTTATTTCAAAGCTGTTACATGCCTTTATGTTTCATGAAATTCGGATGAGGACTGCAGCGCTTTGATATGTTCTTCCTCATGCATGGGCAGATTAATTATTGTATACATTCAGAATGATTAAGACAAAGGGACACTTTCTCGTTCTGTATAAAGCAAAGTAGCTTTTTTGGATCTATTTCACGAAATGTGCACATTCTTACAAGATCTTGACTACTTTCCCCAGCCTAGGATTTGTTGTTTAACCCCTTAAAAAATTATTTAATCCATGCATCAAGGTTATGACGCAAGCATCAGCGAACTTTGCAACTTGACAACGGACTTGTCGGAAGACAAAATCGTAAAATTGGTAAAGCATCTTGGATTGGAGAAAGATGTTCTTTCAGGTTTTCAAGGAACTACAGGCCCATACGACGACGTCAAACTTATGACGATCTGGAGAAATCAGCTTAGACTACAGCCACTTCACTTCAGATTCGAGCTAGCTTCGGGTCTTCGCGCTGCTGGAAGAACCGACATTGCCAATAGGATCCTCGCCGGTATGCAACATTACAAACAATCAGCCCATAATGTACAATATACAAGACTGATATAATTAGTACCTTTTATAATCTACTGATTTATTTAGATTTGTATTTCTATAATATATATTTTTTTGTATTGCAACTGATATGCTAGATTTAAATTATTAGAAGGTATTAGCAGGTATGCGTCACCTGATTCTGCCTGGGAGGGCAACAACAAACTAGGTCACTGCAAGAACCTTTAATAGCCATGATCACTGTTCACCACTGGACCACTACACACCGAGGTCCCCCTCTTCCATCCCCTTCATCCTCCCTCCCCTTCTCATGTGATTCGAATAGTGCAATGGGTTTATTTACATGTGTAGGTAGTGATGTATATTGTAGATTGTCCATAAGTTATCTTTACACATACCTGTTATTATTATTAACTTTCTGCTTCGTCACAGTCCACATGCCATAAAGGGGATTTATTACAAATAAAGTAAGTGCCAATCATTTTGTCTAATTTTCCTTCCTCAGTAGGTGGGCATCACACAAGGGAAGTCGATTCCAGAGTTGTAGAAAGCATATGTAACAGTCTGGAGTTTGACGAACTGGAAAGGCTCCGTGAACACCTTGGACTGAAAGCTCAGGATGATCAGACTACTACAACAGCAACACTTGTGACGGAGTGGGTGAGAAACTGGTTGAAAGAATTTGACACATTTTCACCGAAGCAATTAATCACGGACAATTTAAAATCTCGTGGAAACAGGATTGACAATCTGTTCAGGGCTGGATTTGTGGAACTAGCTGAGGAAGTCATGCTACTCGATAATTCCAGAATGCTACTTGCCAAGCCGGCCGAGAAAGGGCGTAAGGATAAATCAAGCGGGGATGAGTCTGACAACGAAGCGGACAGTGAGGAGTATCGGGAGGTATCTGTCGAACAGGCATCTGCCACCATGCCAGTCCATGAGAGGTGGTTTGAAAACACTAGCGACAACGAACCTGAAATCAAGCCTGACCATGAGAAATGCAAGGAAGCATGAAGCAAGCATGAAGTGGTAGTCATGTCGACCAATGAGCTTTTAGAGGAGACATCTATGGACATAAATCGGAAGTCAACAGACCAATCACATGCAAGGGGGCATCTAGGAACATGAATTATAAGCCGAGCCGGCAAAAAAGAGTAGGAGGAGGCGGACATCAAACGGGCATGAATCTGAAATCGAGCCAGCAAGTGAGCAGAGTGAAAATACATTAAGCAATCACAATTCTTAATCTAACAACTTAAACAAAAACAAGATTCCAAAAACTTGACTTGCAAAATTGACAATTTTGCTACTGCTCTTTCTTCTTCTTCTTCTTCTTCCATTCTTCTTCTTTTTTCTTCTTCTTCTTCTTCTTCTTCTTCTTCTTCTTCTTCTTCTTCCTCTTCTTCTTCTTCTTCTTCTTTTTCTTCTTCTTCTTCTTCTTCTTCTTTTTCTTCTTCTTCTTCTTCTTCTTCTTTTTCTTCTTCTTCCTTTTCTCCTTCTTCTTCTTGATCTTCTTCTTCGTTCAATTGTCTTCTTCTGTCGTATAAAATGTTGGAGCTAGAGTGACAAATCATATTTTGGAGGTATCAGGGCTGTGAACCACAAGATGCGGGATTCGAGTCCCTTTCGCAGCACAAATATCTATTTGTAAACATTAATCTATTAAGATGGGTACCTGGCAGGAATATATATCTAAAACTGCTCGGGCGCTGTAATGGCAGCCGTGCTAATGCCCTTGTAATAATGACAGAGCGCCTGGAGTCGCATACTGTACACGACTCCACTATTATTAATTTGTAACGTGACCCAATATGATGAGGTTGCTTGATGCCTCATATGAACCTTGTCAAAACGCAATAGTTGATGACTTGCGACAACATCTAGTATTGATGGTTGGTTGTATGATTTATTAAAATATTGAAAATGGCAGCCCTTAGGCTGAGTTTGTTTCGTCTAAAAGATATAAACAACTTCATTTGCATATCCATGTTGTATCAATTATCAGCATTCATCATATTAAGGAAATTATCAACATTCATAACGATAGGAAAGATGGTGACCACAGTTGCATGCTGCAGTCTCTTTGTATTGTGCCCTTTTTTGCTCAGTCCTAGCATGCTCAATCTCGAGTCTGTACAGGGAAGTATTTGCATTGTCACATAGCTTGCGCCAAATTTCTTTGGGGTTGTATTGCACAGATTGGTTCTTTACTTGACCAATAACTTGGGTATTCAAGCATGCACTTTAAAGAAAAGGTTACATTCTGGGAAGAGTTGAGAAATAATTTGTGAGCGTTATCATTGAATTATGCAAGTGTGGAAGAACATCAGATGGCGAATGTTCCCTGAAATGCATGGCCCTTCAAATGCATTCTAAATATGGCATGTAACATCATAAAAGTCGGGACGGAATTTTATGCCACATGTTCGTGTAGTCCCATATACATCTTTCTGTGTACAGTGCTTGTAACTGTACTAAGACTTGGCTAAATGTATTATCATTTTGATGACTCCAGAACCTTGCAGTACACACTAATACGTATATGCTAGATGATCAACTTGTTTTTGATCAATTTCACAACGTTTCTTTTACAATGATTTGAATGAACAGAACCCAACTTTATCTTTAATTTAACTAATACATTCCTCAGTATATTTATTATCGTTATAGTTATTAGTTTTCATGTTTTGTTGGAATATTAAAATTAAAAAACTTTATGAAGGGGGTTAGAGTAAAGTATGAGGTAGTGAACCCTTTTTTAAACTAATTTCAACAACGCAGCATTTCCTCTATATGATGTAACTATATAATACAGTGATCTCCAAACTCTTCTTCAAACGGCCCTTCAAAGGGCCACTCCTTCCCAATGAATCAGGAAAATCCTTCGCATCTATGAACGTACACAGTGTGGAGTTTATATATATATATAGCGTAATATCAATGTCTTGTGGGAAAGGAAAAAAACAGGTTCTTTCTTTTTTCTTCTTCATTTGTTTGTACTATACATTCATTATACACTGTTGTATCCATTTGTAAAGTGACGATGATAAAGTGTGTACATTTTAGCAAGTATGATAATCATGTGTTAATATAGCATTTATTATGTAAATCGTACTTTATCCTTTTTGTAAATTGTTCTAACTCATAGTTAACGATTTCGTATTACCGTAGTTTCATAGTTTTTCCTTTTCGAATCTAATTTAGACAAAGGGTGTAATGGGAAGAAGGTCGTTTTCATTCTCTTGAAATTTCTAATCCGTTCAAAATACATTAAAAGGTGTTTTCTTTTAGAGTGTGAATTTGATGAAAAAATGTATCCATGATCTTCCGAGCATGAAGACAAAATCATAAAAAAACATGAGACTTATAGCTTTGTCATTACAATACCCACCGAAGAATGTTTATATTTTTCAAGCAGTTTAAGATTGATCCACAAGAAAAATTGTCATATTAGGCAATGAAAATAAAGTTACTGCTGATTGTGGAAACGTAAGATACAGCGGAAACTCTGGTCAGAAGACGATTATCGATAAAACGTGTAATTTTTGCAATACCTTTATAGATCAAAACGTGGATGCATTGTGTGTCAAATACATGCACAATTTCCTGAATTTCAGCAGTTTACGTCTAGTCGTCATCTGTTTGCGATGATGTTAAGGTGTTTGTTTTAGCTTTCAAATCAAATATGTGTTTTCTGAATGCCCATAACAAAGGGACAATTTACTCGCATATTCCTTCTCGAGATATATACTCGAGGTATATTCGAATTTGAATAACGATATAATTAAAAAGAGATATAAGAAGAACGAGAACATCGTGAATCAAGTAGTTGAAATTATTCACAACATCACACGGAAACTAGCTCGAGATGTGGCAAAGTGATGTTTTGTGATCTCTTTCTCTCTCTTCCTCTCTTCCTTTTTTTCATTCATATAAAAATGATTAATCTCCAAATAGCCTACCCTCATATTTCAAACATACCTAGTAAAACAGTTCACAATAGAATTAATCATATTTTCCTGTTGGTTTGTATCTAAAATTCCAAGCTTAATCAGTCCTGCCGTGCATACCCTTGTTTTCAGTTTCAGTGTGCATGTAGTGAGTGAGCGCAAGGCCATGTTCGATTCATGAACATATTTTGCATGATACATAAGCTGCCCTATGATTTTAAGATTAATGTCGTGGATATAATCATATCGCGTGATATGTCTAGGCAATATGCAATTAATGTGTCTACTGGGCGCTGTGCCAAAATAATGAGACAAACATCGTCTCAAAAGGGAAAGATGCACTTCGCACCCTAGCCGCAAAGCATCTCTATACTATACAATAATTTGCAAAGAATGTGAAATTACGATAAACTACCTTTGAAGTTGTCCAATAAGAGTAAAAATACTTAAAATTAAGAGACAAAGAGAAAGGGGGATGACTACTCACATAATATTTTCAAATTAACCTCATCCTAGTGTGATGAGGTTATTGTTGTTTCCAGGTACCGTCGAGTCGTCCCCGACTCATGGCGACCCTATAGACGAAACCCTCTTTAGCCCTCTATGTCCTGGGAGTGTTTCACAAAGATCCTAAGTCAAATAACTCTAAGTGAGACTCAAAAACTATGGGAAGCCATTTGTAGCCTTAAAATAAAATATATTCAAAAGCGAAAAATCAAGTATTTTAGACTTTTTGTACATTCCACATCAATAATATAAAATCTCCTTGATAATACAAAATATGAATGATTTGAATCAACATGTTTAATTCCTTTTAAAATAACTTCTACAAATATTTTTTTCTTCAAAGATGGTAACGGCATTCCATAATTGCTAAGTCCAAATTTAACCAACCGAGGATCTTTGTGAGACACCCCCTGTTCAGGTATGCACAACTCTCTTAATGTGCTTGAGGACTCGTCTGTTTATCTGGTCACACACGATTTATCCATCTAATCCTCTACCTTCCTCTTCTCCTTTAATCCTACACTCTACCAGGCATGAGATCATGCTCCAAACGTTTGACCTTAAAACGTGTCCAAAGAATCCAACTAAAATGTTTGTTTCCAACCATTGCATCCAAGCACTAATATATCCTGGCTGTCCATGGGATCATTACGTCATGCGCTAACGGTGCAAGACTATCTTATATTTGGATATTTATTATTATCACTTCATAAATATTCATAAAAATGCTAATTTATCACAGAATACTACAATTCAGATGAGAACAAATAAAATTAAATCGGTTTCATATCAAGAAGGGAAAAAGAGGAGAAGGCAAAGAGATTTAAGGATGCCGAACAAAATAACAAATATATTATAGCTCGGTTCTGAAAGGTACGACATCCATAAATCCAAGTTCTGAGAAAAACACGATCTTTTAATTATCATAGTTAGCAATGTCAGTTTGGAATGATACTTTGGGTGATTTTACCATTGAATGATACCAAAATAAAACTGCTCTTTGCAACATCTAAATCTGCAAACATTTTCATTAGGTTTTTTTTTTGTTGGGTGAGGATGTAATAGCGTTTGATACCGACATTGTATGTAGTACTTCTTAGAATCTAAAATCGTTCATAATGTATGCAAGTTACAATGCATGACTTGAATAAATATAGTGCTTTTTAACCGAGTTCTTCATTTATGAAGAGTACCAGCAGTATGTAAGAAAATAATATTACGAAATACATGTATATTGTTATTTATTTCCTATATTCATTTCACAGAGCCAATGATTAGGACAGTTTGGGCCGTATCCGGACACCTACCCCCTGGACATCAACCCCCGGATAACCACCCCAGTCAACTACCCATTATGACTACTACCCCCTAGGGTAACTACCCTCCAGGACGACTACCCCCCCCCCCCCCCAGGACTACTACCCCCAGATAACTACCCACTAGGACAACTAACCCCCGGACAACTACCCTCTAGGAAAGTTTTCCCGGGGGTAGTTGTCCTAGAGGATTGTTGTAGTCCGGTGGGAGTCGTCCGGGGGTAGTTGTCAAAGGGTGTAGTAGTCCAGGAGGAGTTGTTCAGGGGGAAGTTGTCCTCCTAGGGATTAGTTGTCCTAAGGGGAAGTTGTTTGGGGGTGGTTGTCCGGGGGTAGTTGTCGCTGTCCCGGGGGTAGTCATCCTAGCGGGTGGTTGCCCTAGGGGATAGTTGTCCTAGGGGGCAGATGACTGGGGGTAATTATTCGGGGGTGGTTGTACAGGGGCAGGTGTCCTGGAACCGCGTTGGGCAACCTGGTTCAAGTTGTGACCAAGTGAGATCAAATTGGTTGAGCTGAGTTTAAAGAGGACTCCATTGTACTTTTACGTGTAATATTCAGAAAAAGAGAGCCATAGAGAGAGAGAGAGAGAGAGAGAGAGGCAGAGAGGCAAAGATAGGCAGAGATCTTTCATTTTACCGTTAGACACACTTCCACAATTCTTTCTCATATACTCACATGATATGCATAAAATGTTAGACAAATAACCTTGTTTGAGCGTGGCAGACAAGCAATGCACAGCCTGACATAACAATGAGCGGATATATTTTCCCGCCTCCTGGATCATGTTGAATGACTTCTGTCGGTGAAGAACATGAACTTTGTACCGAATGGGCCGCCCCGGGGGGCAATCTGCTTTTTTGACTACGTCACTTGTATGAAATGCTTTCATTTCTACAAAACAACAACATGCTCTTTTATTACCTTATGATCTTCGCAATGGACAATCTAAAACCATAGTGAAACGGACCATATATTTTGTTATCATAAAATAGGGCACCTGGGAATCATTTATTCTCCTTCTATATTAATGTTTATGTCTGACTCATCAGTGTGTTCTGACTCTCGACACATGATACCACAATATGCTGTTCACTTTCACTTGCACAAATGGAAAGCAATTCTTAAAGATTCCATATCAGCCAGGAGAATACAAACAAATATGATTCAAATGATTTATTTATCATGCAAAACATAATACAAGAATAATTATATCACAACAAATATGCAATGAAACGATAAATATAATGGAAATAGCACGAGAAAACGAAATATTAGGACGGAGAATACAGCAATGTTTGCTGTGTTTTAGTAATATTACAACGAAAAGGCTCAGCTTATGAGCCTTCATCAAAATTATGTACACATTATCAATTTTCACACACTTCAAACATTACAAAGTTTGGTAAAGTAAAAATATTTGAGATGTTAATTGTATATTGGATGATTTGCATCAACTTTGCCACGTATTCAATGTTTTCACTTCCTTGCTAATGAATTTATGTATATCATACCATTTATAAGAGAGGAATAATGCTGGTGATCAGATGTTAATAAAATCAGTTGGTAAGTAGACATTGGCGTTTCTTTGATTTGGCGTCAGGGGGAGAAGTGAGCGAGCGAAGGGAGCGAGGTGGATGGTGTAGGTGATATTTTTGGGGGAGCTTTTTGTATTCTGATGTTTGGAATCATGCATTTCGGTGCATATGTATTTATGGAATGTTTCATCAACCTGAAAAGGTCTCCATGATTTAAAAAAGGTAGGAGTTTTGCTCAATCAAAATCAGCTGAAGATTTTTCGAGTCAACATACTCATCAAACAGTACACTACTCAATGTCTTTTTTTTTCTTTTTAAAGTCGGTTACTTGTCAGTAAATCGGGTAATGTTTGCAAAATGTCCACCTATCCTTGATTAAATGTG
This sequence comes from Strongylocentrotus pallidus, assembly GCA_030265145.1. NCBI lineage: Eukaryota > Metazoa > Echinodermata > Echinoidea > Camarodonta > Strongylocentrotidae > Strongylocentrotus > Strongylocentrotus pallidus. Next base: position 6,506 of record JARBES010011884.1, on the reverse strand, counting down.
CCCAGTTAACTTTAGATCAACAAAATATCATACCCTTGAAACAGCGGTCAAGGGTGTATGTTTTATCCTTCTAACGAATGATGTGTAAAGTTAGAGCACTTCTAATTGACGTTTGAATACTGGAGTCACCCATTCGCTGTAAATTCTAATAACGATTCTAATAATGGCCCGAACAAAGTCCATGCCAAGCAGTGAAACAGAAACAGACTTACAAACAACAAGTATAACAACCATGCATAACCACTTATGTGAGCAACAACCACTAATACAAAAGACGATGAATATTCTAAATAAATGACATAAGTATTATTTAAGTATTTCTATGTCAGTTTTTCGAATGCGATTTTGTATGAGGGATGCCCACACCCATTTGTATACGCTAGTGTATTGCCTTTTTTAATATGCCTAGGTCACATATAAACGGGCCCCGTGTTGTGCATATCACTGGGGCTCTTGAGTGGCTCTTGAGGGGCCGTGAGTGAGCCGTAGGATACACGTACTGCACCCTTAAGCACCGCAAATCTGCAGCCAACTCACCACCACGGACCCGTACGGCTTCAAAACTGTCCCGGCGCCCGGAGAAACTTTACGGCAGCCGGCCGGACACCGGCCGAAAATTACCAAAATGTCTGTTTTTTCTTAAGGCTCTCCGTACGGGCGCCGGAGTGATTATGTGAAAGCCCCATTATTCATCAATAATGACGTAAGTTCGCTATTGAAATGTGCGGACATGATATTGACGTAATACGCAATCCTTGTTTTGTTATGGAATGTAAAATATTTTAATTGAAATTTCCATTGAGTTCATTTCTTCCCTAAAATAGTTGCGCTCGTGTTTTACTATATTTGTTCTCAATCTCTCATCTAGACCCCCTCTCCCCCTCTCTCTGTCTTTCTCTCCCTCCCTCTCGCTCTCTCTTTCATTCTCTTTCTCTGTCTTCCTCTCCATTGTTCCTGCTTGGGATTCCATGAGCACATACAACGATCAGAGACATCTGTGCACACAGTTTGGCCAATCGGTTTCACTTGGTCACACATTGCGTATAATCATTCTGGTAAAGCTTTCCAAATATAACAGTATTCGCAATATTGTGCTTAACTGGAACCGGGTGGACCAATCTCTCATAACCAATTGCTCTCGGAAAAATCTTTGAATAGCGCCACCGTATTTGTGGGCGATATAGCAAATGAAGAGTAATGCATTGTCAGCTCGACTAATACATATCGACATATCGGTCAAGTAACGAAAACATAATCAGTTTCATAAAAGGTAAAGAATTTTGCGAAAACCTAGATGTAGGTCAATAGTTCCGAAAGTACACATTTTTTTTGTTTATCAATGAACATACAACGTTATATATTTAAAACGTTGCCCGGCTATCCTAAGAAGACCAAACTCCATTCCAGATTTATTATTATTATTATTATTATCTCCTTATTGACACTTTTGTTCTATTATTATTATTATAACTAATATTATTAGAAATTACAATCTTCATTACTTTTATTATTGTTATTTTCACTATTTTCACTATCATAAACATTTTTATTATAATCATAGTCATTATTGTTACTGATATTATGATCATTGATATTATTATTATTTTGATCATTATTACTAGCAGTAGTAGTCATAGTTAAAAAATCCATCGCCATTATCTTGATATCAACAGGCGTTTTGTTGAGAGCAATGCCATGGGAGTCAGTGCCCCCACCTCCCCCAAGAGTCATGATCCTCAAAGAGCATTTTCGTATTCCCTAAAATACCTTCGACTATCCCTTAGTAACAGCTCCAAACTGACCACAACGCGACTCCAAACCGACCGGGTGAAGATAATAATGATAAGCGTAATTAACATAATTTTAGTAGCACTGATATCATTAATAATAGTTACAATAAAAAAATATCGTCGGTTATAAAGAAAATAAATAGAAGAAGAAGAATAGTAATACAAATAATTATAGTAGAAAAATCATAATGAATAATTCTGAATATAGTCCGGCCTTCTTAGCATGGTCTTGCACTGTTTAATTATAATTCCTTTGATAGTTCATTGATGGTAAAAAGACGTGAACTTTCATAATTATGGTAAACATGTATATTCATAATAACTCACAAGCGGTCGCATACTACGCTATGAAGAAATCCCAACACCTTGTCGAGTAACTGTTTAACCTTTCCATTCGATGCTAGTGTGAACTTTGTATTTAAGCGGTGAGTTCACTTTGATGGTTAGTTTGACCTTATTGCTAAGCAAGCAGGTGTTTGCTTGTAACTAAGTAACCGGGGGACCTTCAACCTATAGGTCCCTTCGGAGGGACTATGTAAGGAGGATTAACTTCTTACCCAAGGGCACTAACGCATTAACTTGGTTTCGAACCCGGGGCCTCCCGGTTACGAGACCACGAACCATGATTAATTATCATATCGGGCGAACGGTTCTAGGACACCTACCACCTGGACATTCACCCCCGGATAACCACCCCCAGTCAACTACCCCCTAAGGCTACCACTCTGTAGAACAACTACCCCCAGGACAACTAACCCGGACAAATACCCCCAGAAAACTACCCCCGGACAACTTTCCCCAGATAACTATATCCCATAAGACAACAATTCTGCAAGACAACTACCCCCTGACATCTATCCTAGTGGGTAGTTGTCCGGGGGTAGTTTTACGGGGGAAAGTTGTCCTGAGGTAGTCGTCCTGGAGGATGGTTGCCCTAGTGGTAGTTGTCCTAGGTGGTATTTTTCCGGGGGGTAGTTGTCCGGGAGTAATTGTCCTGGTGGTAGTCGTCCTAGAGGGTGGGTGCCCTAGGGGTTAGTTGTCCTAGGGGGTAGTTGACTGGGGTGGTTTTCCAGGGGTGGATGTCCGGGGGATAGGTATCCGGATACGCGGGCAAACACAAAACAAAATACTATGCACTTTGTTGAGACCAAGTGAAACCAAGTTGTTCAAGTATACACAAACAAGGAGAGCAAGAGAAACAGAGATCTTGTATAAATATGCATATGCTTTGAAAAGCCCAGTTCATTGTCACCATCTGACACGCTTCAACGGTTTCTTTATTTTCTAAATCCATGATCTGCATACAATTTCGACAAACTTCCTTTTTTAGACTGGCAGACAAGCAAAGCACAGTCTGCATTTTTCCCGCCTCGTGGAGCATGTGGAGTGACTTATGTCGGTGAAGTACATGAACTTTGTACCGAACTGAGTTGGCCGCCCTGGGGCAATCTGCCTGTTTAACTATTTCAATTGTATGACATGCTTTCAAATGTACACAAAACATGATCTGTTACAAACCTATGGTCTTCGCAGTGTACATAAATGATGAGGACCGGGAAGACCGAATTCCTAACCAGGATAGAATATATTGAGGTCCTTTTTTCAAACGGACCATGTGTTTTGCCGTTAAAAAAAGGCACCGGGGAATCATTCTATGATCAAGAGTAATCATGCAAATTACACACATGCGTGGCATAACCATGCATGAACAAAAATGTTCCACGATTGTACACCATCGCTCTCTCTCTCTCTCTCTCTCTCTCCCTCTATCTTTCTTTCTGCCCGTGATCTCTGGTATTATTCATTTTCCTTCTTTGTTATGTTCATGTCTGAATGCACAGAAGATATGACTTCGCTTAAAGACCATATCCGAACTGAAAAATAAAAAGGATGAATTATATCTCAACGGAAAGCTAATAATCAATAGCTTACAATAATATCAACTATGTGTCATTTTAGAGTCTGCCATAGGAGTATCAGCTCTCTAAAAACTCAAGATTTAAAGCTCTGAAAAACTGAATTTGTCGACCTAAAAACTTGACATGATGACATACATCATATCATGTAGATAAGATACGCCTATTCACAATGACTTTGCATTATTTAAGCACGGCTAATCGCTTCAGCTATATAGGTGAACCGTCGGGTGCACATGTTATGTTGTCACTGTATATTTGACAAATTTGACTCCTGTTGATCCGTAATTTGGATGGGTGCAGAAAATGAGGTTTTAATTTGCCTTTGTGAAAAAATGAAAGGGTAAATACTTGTATTCCTATAAATTTGTATTCTACATTCGGTCAGTTCTCAATTAACATCAAGTTGTATTTTCATCGGATAGGGTCTTTAAATTCTATTCATATCTATTGGCTCTGTTTTCACGGTCTGTGAAGTGCTAGAAGGGGGTTTACGTACAGTATATATATTGTTTAGTGTGTTTTGGCTGTCAACACATGATACCACATTTTGGTGTTGACGTTCACTTGCACAAATGGAAAACAATTATTAAGATTCCTATGTCAGCTAGGACAATAAAAACCTTACAATTTTAAAGGATTTACAAAGATATATATTTGTTAGTAATAGTATGAAGAAAGAAAACAGCAATCACTACTCGCTGTGGCTTTATAAATATTACAAAGAATATGCTCAACCAATGAACCTTTTACATGTACACATTATACATGTTTTATTGGTTATCTTGTATCAACTTTGCCGCCACATATTTATGTTCTCGCTCCATTGCTATTACAGTTTTACCGAGAATGTATTTTCTATCATACCCTTTATAAGAACTTCATAATGCTGATAATGAGATGTTAATTAACAAATGTTGCTTAGTAGACAGTAGCCTATATGTAATCTGACGACAGAGGGACAAGTGAGCGAGCGAAGCGAACGAGGGGAGGGTTAAGGAGTGTTCCATAGTAGGTTTTTTTTGCATTTTGATGTTTGTAATCATGCACTTTGGTGCGTATTTATGTTATGACTTGAACAAGTAGGAGTTTTGCAAATATTTTGTTGGGGGCAAAATAAGCTGTATAAATTTGAGCTTAACATACTCACCCAGTAGTATCAATTGTTGTTTCGTTTAGTTGTTTAATGTTTGCCTAATGGAGGTATAGAACTGCTTATTTTGCGAAATGTTTAGCTCTCCTAATAAACCAACGAATTTAAATTTAGATCAAAAACATGTTGTACCCTTAAAACCTATGTGAAGTGTGTACGATGCTATGCCTCTAACGAATGATGTGTAAAGTGGGAGTACTTCTGATAGGCGTTTAGCCTGGGTATACTAGCTAGCAAACAGTCAAATACAAACAGACTTACAAGCAAGAATAACAACAATAACCAGTACTTTAACAATACCCTCAAACACACACAAAATGGATCTTCCCAATAAATGTCATAACTGTTATGTTTGTATTTCCAGGTCCGCTTTTCGAAAAAAATTTTCCTCGCCCCCCCCCCCCCCCCCACCCCCTTTTCGTACACCCCAGTGTTAGTGCATCCTTATACATAGATAATATGGTATGAAATATCTTGATTTTTTGCTTTCAAGGGAAAACATACTATATCTATGTAATGTATCATGAATATCATGTGCATACTGAGTTGCACCGTACAGTTTGACGCGCGCATTTCTCTCATAATGCGTGTATTGTAGGAATTGGAACATGAACCGCCAGCTTGGAAATCCCCAAACTGTTTGTTTGCTTTTGAATTTATCCATTGATCAGTTGAAATTCGGAAGTTTTTCGTCACGTGAATAAAAATGGCGGCCCGATGTATGCAGTTGCTCTGCCTGTCATGCAATGTATGCATGATACTTCACGTGTGCTTACAACATGGTAAGTCTACTCTAATTGAGATGCAAGTTATCTGCATATATATCATTAGGATCGAGCTTTTATAGCAATGCTGCTTGTACATTTTTTCGAAAGTTTGTTCGTAAGTTTTGAAATCATTATAACGATATCACTTAACATTAAGTATATGCATATGATTGAACAGATGGCGGTAGAAAATATATATATGGCATAGAATAACGACAACCTTACTGTGTTGGTTGCAAATCCGGAGAAAGGGATGTAACTATTAAAAAATCAGATTGAGTAATGCTGAAAATATCACTCCAAAACGTTTGAATATTGACATATTTGCACAAGTAGATATGACGTTACAGGTGTGGGTAAAACATGTGTGATTAATCTATATGCCTATATCTAACAGTTTGAATTAGACGTTTAAAACCGTGTTACTGCCTACTTGTGCATTAAAACCGAAAATTAATGATCGTTTAACTTAGGCATGGTATCTCAAATATTGACTATACCAGTTATTCACGTTATGTCAAGGCTTTCTACGGATAAAACGTGAACACCGGGTAGCTCTAAAGCACGGTTGTGCCCACGGTATAAGAAAGACGTTTCAAGTAATAGAAATATGTATCATTGAGACCAGCGCCTCGTGTCAGACCGCAGTAGAACTTATCGCGCCTTAGCACGCCGGACCCGTAAACCATTCCTATACGGACCGCCTCCAAGTTTTGCCACGGCCTATACTATAGTGTCACGTTTTGTTGCGTTTTAATACCGCCTACTAGGTTTCTCATTCGCACCGTGACTGCCGTAGCAATTTTGTTGACAGTTTACAAATCTGGCCCGGCATCCATGGCAATCATGGCCTGTCGCGTTTGCCCATTCCGCCCCCCCC
>JARBES010011636.1:0-12041 GCA_030265145.1 Strongylocentrotus pallidus | reverse complement strand
AATGGCCAAAATTAAATTGATTGAATCTTTGCGCAGCATAAAACGTACGACCATTCGGTACAATGGTATGAAAATCAAGAATATTACTTATTGGCTCTATAGCTCCTAAGTCGATTTGACAACTCATAGTCGTTATTTTCCCATTTAAAGATATTTTCAAGCCCCCCCTTTTTTTAGGGATGTTCTAAATTAGTATTATCTTTCAAATGCCGTTGGAGTTTTACCTTTTTATTTGTTTGGCCTGCAAATGGGACATAGTACTTTTAAAGGGATCGTTTAACAATGTTACATCTGAGATGCACGGCCCTACGAGTTATCAGTGTCTGTGATATGGTGTAATATTGAAGCCCTAAAAAAATGGCGCTTCAAAATGATCAAGAAGTGCCTTAAAAAAGTAAAAATCTTTGAGTGACCGGTTTTACCATAATCGGGCCCCCCCCCCCCCCCATTAGACTGTAGTGCTATGAAAACCGTTTGGAAAATGCAAAATTTGATTTCGAATTTCAATCATAAGTATCTTGATAATCAGACAGGCGATCGGTTTGTAAAAGTGAAGGGGTTCCTGACTGACCTAAATGTTTATAATTATCATTGCAGCATGAGATAAATCGAGGATTTCGTTTCAGAATCTGAGACAAAGTTACCCAATCCCTTTAAAAGAAGAAAGTCGTTTTGTATGCAGGGATTTCTAAACTAATTCATGAAGCTGGCAGGTTGATGGATGGTATCCGCAGATCACAATCTCTTATTAGTTTAGGCGATGCTTCAGCAGCAAAGGAACGAAGGAAAACAGAATACCGTAGGACAGGAAGAAGCAATCCTAATATTGAAATACAGGAAGCTTTGTTGAGATGTGGCAGGAACTTAACAGGGGAGATTACGAAAGGCTTTCCTTCTGTTTTGTTATTTTTCATATCTATTTTTAGAGCTCCTCTTCTTTGTTGCTCACATACTATTTTCTTTTCTATCTCGAAACATCTTAAAAGGATAGGGTGACAAAACCTGATATATGTTGATTGCTATATCAATTGTATAATTGAATGTGGCTCCACAACAAAAAATGTCCAGCTGGAAAACAATCTTTGTCGAACATTACTGTTTTCATTCATCTGAATCAAAAGGATGAATACATTCTTTAAAATTGTAATAAGTATTCTGTTTACCCACTCTTGCCTACTAACAGTTAACCACTCATTTCGAGACAACAAATAAGAAACAATCTTAAGACATGTTGGTCTGAGATAGTCAGAGGAGCAGAGATTGTGTATTATATGTTAACAGATGTTATGCATACCCAAATCATTGCATTTTTAAATCATCATTACATGTGATCATCTCAATGTCCGCTACCTATCTGGCCACCTGGCTGCGTCATTTATGGTGATCATATCTGCACTCCTTCTGACCAATTCCCTCAACTCCTGTCTATTCTTTGCTAATATCTTGGTGTCTGTGTCTGCAGTGCTCTGTGCACACAAATATTATTTCAATAAACCCCTTGTGCCATCCGAGTGGCAAATAGAATCTGTCGTTTAATTCTGTATTCTCCATACTAAATTGATCGGTTATACAATTAAGATTGCAAGGTTACAATTAAGATTGCAAGGTTACACTCAATTACACCTGCGACCAATATTTGCCCTCTTAATGATAACCCATTAAATGACATTGGACATTTTATAGCCTTGTCTGCTTCCCGTTTAATGGACTACCGTGAATTGAATTTATTTGATTTATTAAGTTTACAATTATTTTGATCGTGTGTAATGCTAACTGCATGTCGTTACCCTGATCAAGGATGATCCTAAGTGATGTAGGTGAGTAATCGAATCGGCAATAACCTTCTACTAACTATGTATCCACAGTCACGTCTTCCTGAATAGGCCGTGTTTATATGGTATATATGGAATGAATCAATAGACCTTTTTCGTATTTAATCAAATTAATAATTGTGTCCTACCTAGCGACAACTAATGGATGCAATTTGAATTTTGACTATATAAGCCAGTTCATAGTTGCATTCTGAGCATGAGCTCACCAAAATGTGAAATGCACGGAGACGTATGTAATCGTTATGCATTTATGCACAAGCAGTGCACTCCATGATACACAGGTGGAATTATTCTTTGAAAAGGGGAAACAAAGGCTATTCATGTAGCACCTCCATCGCTGTAGGAGTGATTATTTCAAAATGTACAAAGTGGGACCTCTTCATGTTTAGAAGTTCTGTGGATATTGGGGGACATTTGGGACATGTGCTAACCGTGAACTGGTCTATTGGGAAACATTTATTCATACCAATTGAATGAAATAATTCATATCGAGGCGCTATATAAATTTGGTTTCATTACGTAAATGGCCTATGAGATTCCCTCTCAAAGTTGATGCATGTATACACAATGTAGGACCCCACCACGCATCTTTTTACAACTGACATGAATTTTCTTTGGAGATGTGATTATTGTTGATTTCTGCTCGATGTACACGAGACATCACTAAAAAAGAGATATTTAAATTGCATCAATACTTGTTAAACAAATGTTGCTGTTGGCAACCTTAAAGCTTGCCCGATGTTTGCCCGACCTAGCAATACATAATGTATGCAGAGTGGATTCCAAGTATTGTATTGTAACGGATAATGGAATATTTCGTCACTAGGTCTTCAAGAAAGAAACATCCATTATATTTGAATACATTAGTAAACCGGTCTATAGCGTCTCGACCTGCGTCGTGACCTGCGTCGTGGCCTGCGCTAATCGAGCTGTATGATGACGTCAACAGGCCATTTTCGTATTGTAAACAAGTTTAATAATCGGAATGCGAATTGTGTACATTAATGATATACCTAACAGCACGTAATGTACGCGATTCTCATTCTGACTATTGAAGTACAACATGTAAATAAAATAATTTGTGACATGACACTTAACAAAGATGTCTGTATTAAATTTGATTACATTACGAGAATGTTCTACTGTCCCATACGCCAGTGGTTTAACGCGATGTTCGCACTTTATACCTCCTTCATTCCCTTGTAGTATCATGTTGCTCTTACATTGTGTGACAATGACTGCATCAGCCGTTGATACTGACTGCACTACAGCGTATGGAAGTGGCATCCGCGTTTCGAGATCTCCATCTACACAGACAATCGAATTAAAGCTAAAAATGAAACTCAATCGAGTCTGTGTATAAGGCGCAGTGTGAACGCCACTCGAATCTACGAAGGACACGACGTGAAATCATTTATTGCGCTGATTATGATGGAAGATAGCACTCACTCTTAATCTTATTCATTAGATTCAGGATAATAGTGAAATTGATTCATGAAGACTCTGGATCATGCATCGCATAAATCATGATGAAACCATGGCTAACAATCCGCACGTGATCGTGAAAGCTTTGATATCAATGATAACATGGGAATGCATATGTGGGACTGTGCGTGCAACCTGTGACGGATATAGGGAGTGGGTACATAGCCCCCCCCCCCCCCCCTGTTTATAATATAAAACAATATTCATATAACATGAGATTGATATTTTCCTAATAAACTACAAATATTGCAATCCTGTTTGCCCCAACAAATTGTAATCTCGGGCACCTTTTATATTTTAACCTAATTTGAAGAATTCCGCTCCCCTTAAAATGTTTGAACCAAAAGCGAGCATAAAGTCTCTCTCCGTTTTCATTTTACCAAAGCCTGAATCTAACCCTGAATAAAATGAAACACATTTATTTAATTATATGCTGTGGGTGGATATAGATCATAATGCAACCTGTATCTATGTATGCAATTAATGTCAAGGATAAATAAAGTCATTTCGATCATTCGAATCCCCGCCACGATTCATTAAACATTCATATGTTGATATGATCATAGACCAACGGTAGGTCTATGATATGATGCAGATGGCTATAAATGGATATCAACCTTGACTGGGGTAATGTAATGACTTGTGCTCAGCGGAGGTAGTTATGACTATTTGCTAGTGTAAAACTAATGGCATAATTTGATTTTCAATTATCTTTTTGGAACGTAATGTCCCGAATAAGTGGGTCGTTTCCCTTTTGATTTATGGTCTGTAGTTCATCAAGAAAACAAAGTTGTGTAAAGTCACTCAGTTTTCTAAGATTGTTAAAGATACCTAGTGTCTCAGATGTAAAGATGCTTAAAATAATGTCAACAATATGATACATGACATTCTATATTGTTTCAATGCATTGACAAAGTTTGCTCTTGTAAGGAGGGTATCTCACAGAGTGGCGAATGCTTGCGAACGTAGCGAATTTGGGGTTTCGCCAGGGTTCGTAAAAGGTCGCAAAAGGTTTGTAAAAGGTTGCAAGAAAGTATTTAAACATGCAAAGGCGAACACTGATTTTTGCTAACATTCGTCAGAAAAGTTGACGAATCAAAATTCCTAACGTTCGTAAGCAATCGCCGCTCAGTGAGAAAACATTAGGTACACGTGTTGACGAGGAAAGTATTTTCCATCCCAAATGAGATTGAGTAAATCAATTTAAGTTTGAAAATAAGCAATACTCTGGTTCTTTCGGAGTTGTTTTCTTCCCATCATTTTTTTCTAATCTTGTGTTTCTCCTTCCTTCCGAACCGCACTTTTTTTTGATATAACGCATAGGCGTTCATTGGAAGGTATGAAGCTATTCAACTGTTAGAATTATGTTTTTTTAAAGAAAAATCTGCCCCAAAAGACCGCAATCTAGCTAATATGGTTGGCGACAACAGTATGGAAATCATGTGATGGTTCCTCTTTGTTCATGATGAAGACTTCTTTTAACCTCCGTACAATAATGTGGAAGAATCTTGGTACTGTGGTAAATTCACATGGTTATCAATCACGAGGTTGAGGGTTCGAATCTCTGCGCGGTGTGTATGTCCTTGTCTAAGGTATTTCATCCACATGTATCTCTCTCCGTCCAGGTGCCAAATGGCTACCCATGCAGCAGGATTTATTCATTGAAATTTACTATGTTATGATTACAGCTAGCTAAACGTTTGTGTGTTAATATATCAAAAACTTCTCTGGAAGCACATAGGGAGGTTCGTACATAATAATGTATTATCTGTTTAATATTATGGTTATTTCTTTTATTAAACATGGCGATCTGTTATCTTTTATGTTGATAGTCTTCTCCTAAGTCTTCTTTTCTTTTGTTCGAAAATGTTGTCACTTAATTCATTTTGTTTCGATTTCGATTGTTTGTCTGCAATATGTTTGTTAATTTTGTATTTATGTTATAGGGCCTCCACGGAAAACAGTATTTAACTACTGATGAAGCCACCCTACTAAAAAAAAGACTAATAAATAAATACAATTAATAAATAAACCTCCTCTTTCCAGCAGTGTAAACCGATCTCATGAACAATTCATCTTTCTGTACAACGTGATCGACATGTTACATGTATGTTGTGTCTTTGTGATACGAACAGTTTGTTGTCTTTTGTTATTGTGTCACCACTATTCAGTATGCAACGGGGGCAAAGCTTATCATGTAAAAACCCGATTATCGCGTTTTCCAATTTCGATGAGATGAATTTTTAACTAAATCCATCCAAATTTCCATAAATGTTATTCATAGTTTCCATCTCTTTGATAATCCTTTGGGAATTAGACTGCGGTCTGAATGAGGACCGGTCACCTCGTAATAAAAATGAAATGACTGTTTAATACAGAGCTTTGTTTTAGATGCAGCGAAAGCAGAAAAATGGATGAGATTTTGCTTTTGTTATGGCTTAGAGAAAGTTAACGCGCGGAAAACTTTCATGCGAGTTTCATGCTTCATAAATCTCACTGCTGATTATAACTACCATCATCTTACAACTGTGAATTCGCTAATAGCCAATCAAAGGCAAGGAGAGTGTTTTCTCCAGTAGATTTTGTAGAATATAGTTACTTGTTAATGATAACAAGTTTCATGTTACAGGGATCTGTTTGAAGACGATCAGATTTGCAGTCTACTTTCACCCTAAAGTTTTACATCGTTTCAAGCCAGATTGCATTATAAGGATGTGATTATGACCTACATAATATGACAATACAAATCCAATGATGTACGAAGAACACGTAATGATAGATTAAAGATGAGCTTGAGTTCTGGTAATGATAGGAAATGAATTCTCACAGAATCCTACAAAATTTACTCTGAATGTTCAAGATTACAATAAATTACATGTGCCAAACGATTTGGTAGGAAATGTATAGGGGCTGATTAATGAGCGTACAAACATACGGAAATCAAGGTACATGTAAGTACGCCTGATACCGTCCATGTGGTTAACACATGTCACTATGTGCAAATGATAGTTGTGTGGTTGCTTTTATTTTTCTTGTTCAAAAAATCAATCTACTGCAGGACAAATAATCCAGAAATGTTATCATAGCCTTGTTTTCTCGACATACGATTCCCACACCAGAGCTCGATGAAGATTAGCTTAAACCTCTTGTGGACACGTATGGGCATGTGAATAATGGAGCAAATTATTGGTTATTGATGACGTGGATCATAATCAAATGATTGTTTGAAAGCGTACGCGTGACCAGGCATTTATTTTGCCCAACGCGTAATTTGGATAATGACCGGTCATTAGTAAAATCATGTTATAAAACATCATTTTATAAAACATAATTTTATAAAACAAATAATACACATCATTTTGTTCGGGCATTAGTAAAATTACCCACACTCGGTACCTTCAAAACAGTCCAAACACTCTCGGCTACCGCCTCGGGCGTGTTAGACTGTTCCAAACGTACAATGTGTGGGTAATTCTTACCAATGCCCTCACTGCTGTGTATTATTTGTACATGAATGCGTTATGAGAAAGAAAGTCATAACGTGTTTCATGATAGTCATTGAAATGAATGCATGGTTAGTATTTTAGGTATAAGCCATATTGAGATTTGAATGATGGATGATCCTTCATTTAACCTAATCTCCTGTATCAATACTATCACCTACAACAGCCTTATAATAATGATGGAGCAACTAGATCTACAGAGATGCACAGGCTCCATGTACACAAAATAGAGATATTTGACTGATTTGTTAAATAACCACGAAAATCAGCTGAGGAGTACATCATTTTAAAGAGGTTGGCGCGATGTGTTGAATCTACCACTCTAAAAAATGCTGTCACTCCTCGGTCGTTGCCTACCTAGACCAAGTAGTCCATGTACCTGTATCAATCATATTGGAATGAAAGAAATTCAGTAGTCAATGGGTTAACATTTTATTTCTTAGAGTGAGGGAATGTCAAGATAATGTCTCAATTCGGTTGTGAATGAACGAGGTAAAAACCGACGCGAGATTGTATGCGTGGGACCTGGGCAGATATATAAGTAACTAATGCAGGCCGCCCTTAATTAAATTTAAGCCATGAATATCTAGCTAAGTGACCTCAGTGCTGGAGGCATACACGGTGCAGCAGCTGATCCGCTCATTTGGAGCATATTTTCTTGCAGAATATCGATCTGAATGCTGTTTATTAATGCTCTTCATCCCATCCCCAGTCATGCCCTTTCAAAACGCATGTTCTTCTCCGTATGTTGGATGCGATACGGTGCATGAATTAAAGATAAAGTTGAGTTCTGGTCATGCGTGTGCATTGTGATGGAAACGTCGTGAGATCGATCAGAAAAGGTTAATCATCTAGCATATAAGTATTTGTGTGTACTGGAATCATCAAAATAATAAGAAATTTGGCCCTCTCTTGGTAAAGTTACAAGCACTGTACACGGAAAGATGTATATTCTACACGAACATGTGGCATAAAAATCGGTCCCGATTTGTATACATGCCGTATTTAGAATATTAAGGCCTTTGAAGAGCCATGCTTTTCAGGGAACATTTTTTTTCTGATGTTGTTCCACACTTGCATAATACAATGATATCGCTTATAAATTATTTGTCACCTCTTCCCAGAACTCAACCATCTCTTTAAAGGGATTGGGTAATATTGCCTCTGATTCTAAACAAACCCTGGATTTAGCTCATGCTGCAATCATAATTATAAACCTCTTGGTCAGAAATGAATCACATAACTTTTACAAGCCAATCGCATGTTTGATTATCAAGATATTTATGATTGGAATTCAAAATTTTCACAACGGTTTTTATAACACTAAAGTCTATTTGGAAAATCAGTATGGTAAAACCGGTCACTCAACATTTTTTATTTTTTTGAAGCACTTCATGATCATTTTGAAGCGCAAATTTGTTTAGGGCTTCAATATTACACCATATCACAGACACTGATAACACGTAGGACCATGCATCTCAGATTTGTAAAACTGGAAACCCATCCCCATCCCTTATCATCATCCCACTTCAACTTCACCTCCTTTCGTTGATCTCCTTTTATTTCATAGTGTACTCTGACGATCTCACTTTTTCCTTATCTCTTTTTTCTGGTTCTGGATTTGCTTCCTCTGATTCTTCTTCTACTTCTTCTCCTTGTTCTTATCTTCCTCCCCCTCCTTTTTATCATTTCAAACTAATTTAAACATCACAATTTCAGAATAACAAAGACTAACTTTGGATGGTCTGTTTATTGGAACGGATGTTCACTGCTGTAACTTAAACTATGCATGTGATAATGGATTCAAAATGAGAATCATCAGAGTTGTATTGAATTTTATTCAATGTATTTTTTTCTGTCGTATCATTTTTCATCATATTCAAGTTTTGAATTCCAGTAGCGTTAGATACTGGGTGATCAGACATGTGCTTCGGCCACAATCGACCGCGCATGGCGAGATTTTCTCTCCATCAAGCTTATAGTTATGGGGATATGGTTAGGGTTGCAATTTGGTTTTATGTTAACTTTAGGCTTAGGGTTGGGGTTAGGTTTAGGTGTAATATTAGCTTGAGAAGTTGGTGATTTAGTTTGTGTAGTGACGGCCAGATATGGAACGGGGAGCAATATTGTCACCAGAGCATAATACGCCGTACAATCAGCATACAATCCTCTCAATGCTCCAGAAGCTAGCCTTTACACGCCCTACTTCCACCCGTTCAGTCACCAAACATTCACAAGTTGATGTTGATTTGTGACATTGCTCTTAGAAACACCTGACTCAGCCAGCGACGTAAGCAAACAATATAAAGTATATACTGGCAATGTGAATGTGCTTTCTTGAGAGGGGTAGACCCTCGGGCAGAAAGACAGGAATATAAAATAGTGCTTTGACTTCTACCACGCCGTGTTCACATGTTCACAATATTTCCGCCACAAAGGTTTGATGAACGGTAAACGGATATCATAATTTTAAATTGCTTTGCGCGTTTGAACATTTTTTAAACTCAAGCCCATGCCAAATCTAGGTAAAGGTATGGTCAAACGTCTGTATGACGTCATCAAGCTTGACTGTGACTGACCCTTTATCTTGTTTTAACAAAAAACCGCCCCCTGTACTTCTGGTCAGTGTTTAGGATGACCAACGATCTGTGTGCCGGTTGGAGTGTGAAGAGCCCCCTTTACGCCCCTTAATGTACGGTATGACAGTACAATATATTATGCAGGCCTTTTTAGGCACAAGCCCAATCTACCTTTATAAGCCCAAATTGTGTTTAGTATGAACAACACTCTCTTTGATCGGCCTGATTTGAAGAATATCAAGTCATCTGTACGTACAGGCAATATTGAAGTACGATGTACGCGCAGCAAGAGCATGGATGGCAGGAACTTTCTACAACACTGGTCTTTGTTATAAGCATTCCTCAGTCGCTGTACCTGGTCTTTTTAAAATGTCATGTGTGAGTAGGCCTTTCTCCACCTCTCTATTTTCAATATAAACAGCCCTCTCTACCATCCGGTCAGTTTTAGGATATGAACACCCCCTTTCTCCTGCTGCTCCGGTCGGTCTGTGTTGAAGTGGTTGTCAATCCAGACCAAGCACCCACTGACCTCAGGCTGTACTTCCAAGGACATAACCACGGATTGGATGACCCATCCCTCTCTCCCTCTATCTGTCCGACTGTCTGTTTCTCTCCCTCACGCACACACACTCCAAACACACATGTACGCACACACGCACACCCCCTCTCTTTTCTGCGCGCACTCTCTCTCTCTCTCTCTCTCTCTCTTGCTCTCTCTCTCTCTCTCTCTCTTTCTCTCCTCTCAATCTCTTTCCCTCAACTACTCCCATACACAAACATCTCGCTCACTCTCCATGTCCCTCTCCCCCTCACACACATGCGCTCCCCCTCTCTCTCTCTCTCTCTCTCTCTTCTCACTCTCCCTCTTCTTTCTTTCTCTCTCTTATTTCTTTCTCTATCTCTCTCTCTCTATTTCTCCCTCCCTCTCTCCTGATGCTATCTTTCTCTTCCTAATCAGAGTAATTAATTCATTTCATTTCCAGAATTTATCTCTCGTATTACTACGTAGTTAACCCAAGTATGGGTCATGTAGGCTATATCATCATACACTTACAATGTCTATATACAGGCCGTTCCATGTATGTCTGCACCATCTACTCTGACCATTCAAAAGGAATATATTAACCCGATCACTTTCGACTTATTCTAAAAACAGGAACAAAATCACCATGTGAAACATAACCTCAATACTTTCAGATCTACTCCTGATAAACTATATATATCAGTTCACCATCTCCTGTATAGAATGGTTAATTGCTTGAGAGCAACTTAGAAGGGATGAAGACATATGTCTCCGCAATAAATTATCTGTTCAAGACGAAATTATGAATGTAATAAAGAGAAGACGTATATATTCAGCGTAATAAACTAAAACTATAAACATTTGAATCCAGGTCCATGACACAATGTAGTATACAATACACAACTGTGTCACTGGCAGGGTATACAAGACAAATACATCATGTACAATATAGGAAACATATAAAGCATACACAAAATAGCTAACAAAACTGTTCTTGAATAACATATAACCAATATGTTCCAATCTACTCTAGATCACTATATCTCACAACTTTACACCTAATACACGGCTAGGGTATGTGATAAACTTACGCCCTATGTAAACACAGTAGTTTGATGGAAATAAGGTAGCGATTTGCAATTTCAACAAGATAAATAATTATAGTCTGCACGATGTTTACATTGAAACGAGTAAGGAATAGTGGTCGCGCATGTGTACCGTGCTGTACACTGTATCAATACAATACTGAGTATTTACTGTAGAATACAAACAATATATGTCGAGACTGTTATTGTAATCAATGTCCCGATGAAAAGCGCTTGACCATCATTGACCATCACTGACCATCACTGAAGAACTAATCAGTCCAGGATAGGAAGCTGGTCATCAAATCATCGTTTAGTCACGGCCATTGTTGATGAACCGTCAAAGCTCTATTGTACCTATCCTATCTAGGGCGTAGCAGCCTGGTCATTTTGGATGCGAGGTGAAGGGGGTGCCTAGTAGCCGATTAATAGTCGTGGTACAAACTAATGAATGGTCTTCAGATTTTAAGATTAGCCGACACGTGTAAAACAAAAATGATAATGACAAAAGTAAGGGAGAGAGAGAGAGTGAAAGGAAGAGAGAGAGAGAGAGAGGGCGGGTGGGGTTAGATAAATGGGGATACGGCATCAATCACATCCGTATATAGTGAGGCCCCTGGCCACATCCCCTTCCCTCTTCGTTTACCCTGGATGTAGTTGTACCTCTTATTCGAATAGCATATAATTATGAACAATAGATGGAATATTGTAAAATTTTCGTTGCGGTCGTTTTGAGCTGTTAGGGGTTGTTTTCGTTGAACTCGATCTGTCTTTACATTATTAGCGTTTTGAACGATTTTTCTAGCGTTGCATATTAATTATGAATTTTGGGTTTAATAAAGAAGCCCATTATTAACTAACGTAGTCCATACACGAAAACACATTATCAACTAAAGTACACTAAAGTAAATCAGTGGGGTCGCTTGTTACATTGGGTTGCAGGCCATGATGTGTTAGTATGTATTCCTCGCATATGTGAAGAGGTCACGTGATTGAAGTGGTATTTTAACGACTGTTAAATTACTACTAATGAG
>JARBES010011539.1:0-12044 GCA_030265145.1 Strongylocentrotus pallidus | reverse complement strand
AAGTTACCAGATGAGTTGAATATCTTCTCACAATATTTGCACTTGAAAGGGTTTCTCTCCAGCGTGCGTTCTTTTTTGCTTCTTTTTTTCTTTCTTTTTTTCTTTTTTTTTCCTTTTTTTTTTGGGGGGGGGGGCCCCCCCTCTAGATCCGCTTTTGTTTAGTTAGTGGGTAATAGGCTTCAATAAGCGAGTTTGTAATTTGGATTTGTGCATGTGTAGGTAAAGGTCGTTCGTTCCCAAATTGTAAAACCATTGAGATGTGTATTCGTGTCGTGCTCCTGAAAGTTATGTAATTAGTATTCATTTATTTACTGACAGTACATTTATCTGAAACACAGGTGGAAGTATTGTTTTCAAGAGGGCAAACAAAGTTATTGATGAAGCATTTGCATTGCTTTGACAGTGATGCATTTAAAATGTATAAGTGGGACGTATCCATAGTTTAAGAGATTTGTGGATATTTGGGGGACATGCGTTTCGAAGCTATTTACGAATTGTTTCATTGAATTTGGTTTAGTAGTATTTTAGATGTAATTTTGAAATCCCTAATTATTTAGAATGGCAATTGTAATTTTTAAAGTTTCATTATGTTGTGTTTTGTTGCTACATACTTGTTTTGGGGAATAGAGTTGTTGCTATTTAAGTGGCCAAGTGGAAGATGTAACAGAGTAGAGACATTTCCTTTTAAACCATGTGTATATTTTTTTCCTTTTTAAAAAAAATATCTTTCCAATTGCAAGATTGTCCTTGTTATGGGAGGTGAGTGAACTATAGTCGGATGATCATGATATACCTGGTCATTTTCCTCTTGTTCAAATATTTTAAGGATAAGATGTTTGGAGAGAATGTGAATGTCTTTTATTTTATCGGTGTTGGGGTCAATTCACATGAATGATATGGCAGGTTTGTACCAGTTCACATCTCAAATTTACATGTTTACAGTTTTTTTTGTTATGACCTTTAGTTTAACGGCCGGTCGTTAACAAACTTGTTATTTAATGACAGAACTTAAGACTTTAATTTATAGGCCCAATTTCTAGAATCAGAGTGAAGGGTTGATTTTCGACAACCTTTGTATACAAATAGGCAAGTAATTTATCCCTTTGGAAATAACATTTTGGTCTTGTGCCTAATAAACATATAGTATTTTGGTAAAGAGTTGTATCATCAGTTTCAGTAGTGGCGGGGATATCCCCAACTGACCAATGAGCATTTGTATATTTTACTCTTTCCCCTTATTTTCATTTTCGCCCAATCAGAACGTTGAGATTAATTGTTTAGGTCCACTGTTTGGGTGTCAATCAATGTTATCCATGCTCAGTCACCTACTGGAGTTATAATTTAATAGTTTGGTCTTGTGTACAACTATTGTGTAGGAAGGGATCTTTGTGTAGATGTTGTATATAGGTTTTGGGGTATAAAATCCTTACTCTTTGAATGTTAACCTCATTTGCAATCCCCATCTGTTACGTTGTTCTGTTTTCGAGTCAACTTGATAATTTTGTTCGTTAGATTTGTTTCTTCATTTTCAATCATGCCTGCTTTGCTTAAAGTGTGCGTTTGTGAACCTTTTGAACTTAGAACAAGGAGTGGGGGTGAGGCTTTTGTACATGGAATTGTTTTGGAGAGCGGGGCTCCTGATATGTGTCACGTTTATTGTAACAACGTCGATTCCGATGTCGCAAGAGATCTCTTGTCCCTGGAGTTAAGGGTGAAAGTTGTATTCGCGAAAGCCCTTGTGCGAACAGGGAGTGTTTCGATAACGGCCAGTTCAAAGGTAGGTTTAAAGTTTTTTATTATGATTTGTTTTGATTGAACCTTGTTATTTTGTCATGTTTTTTGTTAGTGCATTTGACTTGCTTATATAAAGATTGTCAGGAGAAAAACGCATTGAGAGAGAGTATCAAATTTTGAAGTAGAAATTCAGAGGGGGGGGGGGGGGGGGGGGCCGGCCCCGGGGGTGGGATAGGCTCAACCTCGGTCCCTCTTTCTGCATACTTTTTGTTTTATGGAGGTGTTGTGATTTTTTTTTTGTGCACAGTGGTTTTTTTTGTATTTTTTGTTAGGTATTTATTTTTTTTACCCTTGCAGGTACATTTTTGTATGTATTTTCAAAATTTACCTTATAATTTTTTTATTTTTTTATTTTGTATGTACTACTATTTGATATGATGTAATAATTTGGATATGTCTATTGTACGGTCATTTTTTCTCTTTGGGAGTTGATTGCTTTGAAATTTGGTGCATGTCTCACTGAAATTGTGCAAAGGCAAATAGTTTTGGTTTATTTTATTTTTGGTGAAATCATTTATCATTTATTTATCATTTATCATAGCCGCAATCATTTATTTAATTAACCTACCGGTATAATGATAATATCCAAATTATAGTTGAAAAATGTGTTATTATCAATAATTATAATATTAAAGTTATTTTAGAGAATTTGTAGTGGCATTACCTTTCATTAAAGTTTTTTCGATATAAGTAAGCATGCAAGTTGTTTGTGTTCATTGTAATATTGAGGTATTTGATTGTTTTCATGTATTTTTTAGTTTTTTGTATTCACTGTCGCTATGGCTTTTTGTTTTATGTCTTTTGGTGTCTTTGTAGGCTTACATGCATACTGGTTTCTGGTTTAGGTTTTAGTTTGTATAAGTGGTAATTTAATGCTTAAGTTGGATCAAATATTTGTTTACAGGCAAGATTAGAAACTTGAATTAGCCATTTGGTTGTACATGAAATGTCAGAATTTTTAGGTTTTGAGTTGTCCTGTGGTTATGAATAGACATGAAATTTATAAGAAAATCCTTAAATATAAACACTTGGAATAAAAAGATTTTTTGGTGCGATTTTTATTACAAATGTTGTAACTTTTATTTATGTTTGTGTTTGATTGGTAGGTTATTCGACGAACTGCCAACTTCGAAATTGATATGGCAAAGGTGGAGGAATTCATCCGGCCGGGGGTAGTAAGCCTTGCAGTTGCGGCTACAAGCCCGAAGACCCAACGCCTCACAGTTAGGGGAACTGTGTCAGAGGTATTTATTTAGATATGTTATATTTGTTAAAGGGTCACGTATTTAAGTATTTTTTATACAGCTACCGTGTCGGTTGTTGATTAATTATTTATTTTGCTGGTGTATCAGTAGACAGATATTGGATTATTTATGGTTGTGGCTTGCAAATCTCTTTTTTTTTTTAGAGTGTAATTTTATTTGTAAATTTTGTTGAGTTTTGTTAAGTTTGGATTAAATTGTTTTATAATTCGTCTAACTTTTTGACGTTGTAGCTGTAGTTGTCAATGGATAAAAGATTTTGTTTTATAATTATTTGTACATATTAAACATTTTTTTGAAATAGTTAATTAATCAGTTTTTTATTTTTTTATTTTTATTTTGTTTAATTTATTATTAATCATTTTTTTAATGTTCTCTATATTCATATAGATTGGGACCTTGGTGTCCACCGCCACGTACACTAGACGGCGGCTAATCCTGACAGATAATAATTTGGACGGACAGGTTAATGTTACAATGTGGGGGAACCCTGCGCGGGTGATTGCCGCGTCAGTCAACGATACAATCCTTGTTACGGCAGTGGAGGTGAACGGAGTGCGAGAGTTAAATGCCACCAAGTTGTCCTGTATAGAGGTGTGTATTAAATTAAGGCTTTCTGGATTTCATGTAAAATTTGCGTCATAATGATAAGTACAGTTGTTTGCTTAACCTTTGACATTTTCTTGTTTGTTTAGGTCATTTAGTAAATGAATTAATTACTTAAATTTTAGCATTATTCACGTCATTAGCGCAAAATGTCCAGTCCGTTTATTACTTTTTGTATTTGTCCCACATGTACATACCGGTACGCGTTATTTTTTTCTGCGGCACAGATTGGGGCATGGTGCGTGTTAAGCTTATGGGATGTACGTTCTTTCCCTTTTCAACAGTGTCTGGACGTATATGTTTATGTAACATTTTTCTTCGTTTAATAAGCAGGGATATATCAAAAATCCCTGGTTTAAGGGTAAGTTTTATTGACTAATTATTGTGATGTTCTCCTTATTGACGTGCTGTTTTCTCTTCAGATTTTCAATTTCATTTTAATTGTTGATGTAATGTTTTCCATACGGTAGTGGATTACATGTAACACTATTAAAAACAGACCTCTAATACTAGTACGCACACGACCACTATTAGTCTGTAAATCAAGACACCTTTTAAAAAAATGTCCAAATCTTAGTTTAAAAAAAAAACACGCTACCGGTAATTGTACTGTACAATTTGCGCGATCCTGCACGCATCGCTTAGTGTGTTTTTAAAGACTTTAGGTGTAGACTCCTTTAGATATTTTAATTAACAAGTGCTGTGTTGTTTTAAATATATACCCCCAAAAGTAGTGTGGGTTTTTATAATCATCAATTAATGTCATTTTTTTTAAAATATAATATAATATTTAGTTTTGTGCTTATATTGTAGAATGTTTTTTGTTAAAAATATAAAAATATATAAATAGTTTTGTGTTGAGACTAGTAGGTACCTAATATTGGTGGTGATGGTCGTTTTTTTTGGCGTTGGCCGGTGTTGGTGATAGTTTTAATTTTGCTTTCATTAGTTTAATATTTGTAAGTATAATTGAAATAGTTACTCCATATTTGGTCAACGGTCGTTGGTTGTTTTTTAGTTGATGGTCGTTGGCCTGTTTGTTTTTATGCTCTAGTTTTAGCCAGGCAATTCAGTTCGAGCTGTTAATATTTATCAGACAGTTGTTGGACAATGGTCGATGTATTGACATTTGAGTTGTACATTATTATTGTATAATATTAATTTGGTGTGTGGTCAAAATCTGCTTAACGACCTATAGAAAAGCAGTGCGGACAGTGCCAACGATCTCTGATTTGTGGAGAGAGAGGTTGTTGGTTATAATATTTATGCTCCTGTTTTGTGCTATAATGTGTAGGTTTATGACTATGTGTATTGCTTGGAACCATCGAAGGCTTGTTTATCCACTCCAGTAAAGTATAGAGAGTCAATGCTAATTGGTATTGACCTCTAGCACTACATGTTTGTTGTGCGGCAGGTATTTTTAGACCCATACACAAATACACACACTACACAATATTGTATAGATCATGCTGATGTTACTGTAAGCAACGTTTGACAGTAGACTTACAATTTGAATTTTTAAATTATTCCTTTTAACATCTGTAGAGTTGGAAAAAATGTATTTTACTGTTATGTGTCATCAATTCATTGTTTCTAAAGTATCAACTTTTAGTGAAATCAGTTGAGTTTTGTACAGGCGTTAAAAATGTTGAGAATCAAAAGCGCAGCTTTTACCCTACAGCCAGAATAGTGATGCTCCTATGTGTGTTTAGACTATAACGTGGTAAGATATTTTGTAGTACTTATTTTATATATTATTTTTTTCTTTTTTTTTCTTTCTTTTACTAGATTGAGGAGGCTGTAACAATCGAAGGTGTTGTAGTTGGGACCAGTATGGTGGAAGATGGGTGAGTTTTATTTTAGTTACACATTGATTTTGGCAGGGAATTAATTTTGTTTGTTGGGTGTTGTTAGTCTATATTAGATAATGTGTTAATTCATGGGGCTAAATATTAATTCATAAATTGCGACTATTGTGTGGAAAGAATTTGTATGGTCGAGGTTTAATTTTGTTGAAAGTGGTAGAATGTCAGTTGAACTTTTTTACATTATAATAATATTGCTCAAATTATATCATTAGTTCAAATTACAGCACTAGCTCATACTCATGGTTTTTTAAATGTGGTATTCTTTATTTAATTTGTGTTTAGCCTATTTAAATTGTGCACTAGATTTATGTGTAATTTTAACTCCAAAGCAATTTTTTTTAAATAGACATAGGGTCTAGTTTAGGCCTAGATTTGGGTCTAGGTCTAGATTATGTTTCTATGTTATGTTATGTTTTGTGTTGATATATTATAGAAACAGTTGTGGTTTGATATGGGAATATGTAATGCGTCAGTTAAAATTTTAATGTTTGAAGTAGAAATTATGATTGAAGAGAAGAGCTTTTAAGTGTTTGTTTTGCTTTGAGTTTGGGTGAATTTTTAAAAGGCCATGCACATTTGTGAAAGTTTATGGCATAGATGTCTAGTTATCTTTGCTTTTTTTTTTTTTCACAGTTTAGTGTTAACTTTAGGATGAGTATGTTTTTTTTCAGAATTATGATAATACTGTCATTGTAGGATATCTGGTGTCTCACGATACTGTTGACACTAACAAATGTTAAAGGGATCGTTTAACAATGTTAAATCTGAGATACACGGTCCTTCGTGTTAACAGTGTCTGTGATACGGTGTAATATTGAAGCCCTAAAAAAATTGCGCTTCAAAATTATCAAGAAGTGCCTCAAAAAAAGTAAAAATCTTTGAGTGACCGGTTTTACCATACTTGTTTTCCCCAATAGACTGTAGTGTTATGAAAACCGTCATGCGAATGGTTTTCAAAATTTGTAATTCCAATCATAAATATCTTGATAATCAGACAGGCGATCGGCTTTTAAAAGTCATGGGGTTCCTGACTGACCCAAAGGTTTATAATTATTATTGCATCATGAGCTAAATCCAGAATTTTGTTTGAGAATCTGAGACAAAGTTACCGGATCCCTTTAAGCTACTTTATATGTATTTAGGGTATCTGGTTGCTGAAAATCTGGTACATGTTGAATGTTTGGCGTTTGTTCAGAAATTTATTTGAAATTTAATAGTTCTGTAACTCAAGTGTGGAGGTATCCTACTAAAACGCTTCCTAAATGAAATAGATATTTATTAAATGTCCAAATGAAGATCATGTCTTAAAATTTGCTTTGTTTATTTTCTGTTATGTGTCAATTTTTTTGTTATTTTTGGAGTATTTTTTGGAAAAATTATAATATTAGGTTACACTTTTCAAAGGTTTCATGGCAAACTATTACACAATACAAGTGCATACATGTACCTTCGATGGTGTTTGTGGGCAAACGCATGCCTGTGTGATGTTATTTATTGTAGTGAGGATCTGAAACATTACGGTATGTAGATAACTTTACACAGGCGTGTGTCCATTTGTAACTCATCATTGGTGTGCACTTGTATTGTGTAACGGTTTGTTGTGAAATTTGTGAAAAAGTGTATAGTAATATCATCATTTTTTTGAAAAAATACTCTAAAAATAACAAGAAAATTGACATGAAGCAGGTAATAAACATAACTACTTTAACTCATGATCTTTGTTTACACATTAATGAATATTTACTTCACTTTGTGTATGTTTTAGTAGGGTGACTCTATGCCGAAGTTATGTGTCAAATTTTGGATAGGTTTTTGAAGAAGTGTGAAATGTTTTAGGATTTAATGAAAGATATGTTTTGCTTGTTTTGGTACCTTTGAAGACATTCAATTTTTTACAAAAATGTTGGTGTTTATTAGTGGTGACTGTGAACACTAACAATTTTTAAAAGATTGCCATGGCGGGTCAAGAATATATGTTTTAATATTTGTTTTTATGATAATTTGTTACTATTAATAGATATTTTTTGTTTTATTAATATTTTTGTCTTTTTGTTTCAGTTATCCAATGGATGTCGTGTTTGAAAGTGGGGATGTGTTTGGAATGCCTGAAGACATTTGCAATGCACTTATGGATGCAGATCTACCGACTAGTGTGAGCTACAGGCTTGTAGATGGTGTTATTGCAGAGATGCGTATCCTTGAAGATTTGTAGGTTCCTTATTTCTTGAATCTGTTGTTGCACATGTGTTATTAAGTTTACATGTTGTTGTAGTGAAATTAAGACATTTTGTTATTATGTTTTTTTTTTGATCAAAATTTCTATCTGTTTCATTTGTAGCTTTATATTTGGGCAGGGTAAGCTCTTTAATTTAGAGACTGAAATGAATTAAGGGACTGCATTGGAAGATGGGTATGCTAAATAGAATACCTAATTTATGTTTGAAAACTACACTTTGCTTGTTGAATATTTAATTTATTTTCATTTGAAAAATAGGCCCAGCCTATTACATTGGATCCATTTATGTATTTGACTGAATAAATCTGTTTCATAGTTTATTTTTACGAAATTATGGGTCAAAATTGATATTCATGTTGAAAATGTTACAAGTTTTATTTTAACTCTACTGTGTATATTGCACCTAAATTTCTTTCCCTTTAGTTAACATGCAAAGTAAAATGATTATGAAGTAAATACTGTGCACAAGCTACAAATTTTAATGACGTTATCACAGTTTTTTCCTTTTAATCATTTTGTCTTGTGTGTAGCCTAAAATGGATGATATTTAGATGATTTGCGTAGTGAATTTTAAAGGTAGAAATCAGTTCTGGAAACACTTTCTCTCAAAAAATAAAATGGAAGCTTTTACAGTATTACTAATCATTTGAAAATATTTGTTTTGGTTAATACGTGATCATACAAATTTTGCAACGAAATCACCTACTATTTGATTAATTTGGTAAATATTTATATTTATTTGGACCAAATAAATATTACGCACATGTTGCGTAGGTGGTACAAAGTCCCATATACATCTTATTGTGTATAGTGTTTGTAACTTTATCAATACTAGGCCAAATTTTTTATCATTTTCGTGATTCCAAAACTTTGCAGTACATTCAAATACATATTTGCTAGATAATCAACCTTTTTTGATTGATTCCTCAATGTTTCTTTTACAATGCAATCGAATGACCATAATTTATTTTTAGTCTAAAATACAGCTTTGAAAATTTTTAACATAAATGTCAATTTTGATCTATAATTTATTTGAAAATGAACCATTAAACACATTTATTTAGTTTGTAATGAAATGATGTATAATAGCCTAGGTCTAGTTTTGAAATTGAGGTAAATTGGATTTTTATTTGGTAAAATGTAGTATAGGGGTATATGTTAGGTGTTCATTTACAGCACGTTTTAAGAACAGGCACATATGGGTCACAGCCACTAATATGTCCTGTTTATTTATTCATTTAGATGTTTTTTTTATGTTGGTAGAACAGTTTTCTTTATTATGTTAATGTATTGTTTTGTTTTGTTATGTTTAAAAGTTAAAATTGTTTGATAAGTGTGTCAATAAAAATGATAATTTTTTTTAAACAGATTTTTGTTAACAGCCCCCCCTTTTTTGTAATAAAAAGAATTAAACGTCCATACCTGTATTAAAAATACTTTGTTTATTTTGCAGCCAACATCAAATTTTGTAGAACTTGAATCTGCAGAAAATTGTATTTGCATGTATGTCTTATATGTGGTATTTGAATGTTAATAGTGTTTTACAAATTATTGAAGGAAATCTGATTACTTGCTAGATTTTTACTGTTAGGTATTTTTGGGTGAGTGACTGTCTTTTTTTGCTTTGGTATTCACATCCATAAATGATCTGTAAATGGTACATGTACATGAGCATTTGTTTAAATTAATAACTCTTTTTGTATTGGCTAAAATTATACTGTATTTTTGCGTAGCTTAAAACATAAGACCATTTGGTACAATGGTTTGAATACTAGATTATTAATGAGTGGCTCTATAGCTTTTAAGTTGATTGTCAACTAATAGACAATATTTTTTCACTTAAAGACATTTTTATGTCCCTGATTTTGTTGGGTTGTTTAAAATTAGTATTACTTTGAAATGGTGTTGAAATTTGACCTTTTGATTTTTATGGCTTGCAAATGGAACATAGTATCTTTAATGTAATTAGTATCTTCAAAGGAATTTAAAGATGAATAATATTCATTTAAGTTGTTTATTTTGGAAGTAATGTATGTTACATGTAGATGTAAATTTTGGTAATCTTTTTATGTAGTTTTACCAGTTTATAAAGTTTTTTGTATTTGAAATTAATTATAATGTTAGGTTGCTTAATTTTGCATGTGTTAAACATATGTTTTTTTTATTTTAAGGGGATGTTAGGTAATTTGGACTGCTTAGTTTACGTTGATCATAATGTAAAACTGTTGTTTAACTGCTAGTATACATTTTTTTTTTTAGCCATTTGTTCTTGAGTGTATCTTGCCTTTTGAGATTTGTCTTGTGTGAACATGTGCACTCTGTTGTAACATTATTGAATACTTTGTAGTGGTACAATGTATGGCATGTCTAGTTTGAATAAGAAAAATTGACATTTTGTATGGGTTTGGGGGTTAAGGTTACAATAAAACAGTTAATTATGACTTGTATTTAACTTGTAAAATAAATGTTGGTTTGTTTTGTTTGTGTTATCAGTGGTTAATAACAAATTTTATGTTTATTAAGTTATTGTAAGGCGAAATTTAAATGTGTAACATAAGAACAAGTTGTTATTATAGAGTGGTATAATATTGCTTGCTGTTTTGCATGTTTTTTTCAAAGAAAAACCAGCTTGATCTATTGTTAGAAATAATGTTATAAACAATGGGAAATATTATAATGTAACATGTGTAACATAGAAACTTAAGTGACATTTAGGTTTGTATTTAATGTGAACATTTTTATGACACATACATAAAAGATTTGTGCTTAATTTTAGGGGGATATAATAAGTTGTTTTGAAAATGTGTTTTGTTATTTTTAATAGTTTGGTACATAACTTACCCTTTTTATTATTTATGTCTTTAATCCATTAAGAATGCCACTAGTTTATTACAGATAATATGGTATCATAATTGATTGAACCAAATGGTCTTGCCATTTTTATGTCAACTTGTGATATTTTATGTATATGTTTTCATGTTATTATTGTTTTTAGTTAGCTTATCATATGTTTTTATACTTGTATTTATATCTCCATATATTTGTGTATGTTTTGAAGATATATATGTGTGTTATTATATAAGTCTATTGTTTCGAACGTGTTTTTCTATTGTGTTTTTAGTGCTATTGAATTGTGTGTGAATGTGAAATTTAGGTTGATTTTTTTAAAATATAATGTGTGTTTGTGATATGTGAAATTATTTTTTTTATTTTTTCAAAGAATATTTAAATCGAGTTTTTGATAATATCTAAAAGAGACAGAAACTGTTTGTATGAAAGATAGATGTTAGTGTATACATATGAAAGAAGGAGTGTACGTGTGGTGGTAGTGTATTGATTGAGGAAAAAAAATGGCATTTTAGATTTAAACGGGAATGAAATTTTAGTAACAAGTTAAGTTGTGTGATAATAAAAAAATTAAAGAAAAAGATTATTGAAAATTTAGAAAATTTGAATAAATAATTTAAAAAGTTGTGACAATTTGAAAGTTGTAATCTTTTGTATTGTGGGGATTTTGTATTGGCCACAAGGTTTCCATCATTGAATGACTCTTTGGTATGAGATATACAACAAATATTCAAAATATAATGGTTGTCTCATTTTAATAATAGAGCAGTTTCTTTCAATGATATTTATTATGTAGAATTTTTATTTTTTGTCTATTTATGAACAAAATCCTACACACTGTTACAATTTAGAACACTGATAATTTTAGTGAAGTTTGTACCAAAGAACTGGGAGAGTTGTTCATGTAAAACTTTAAACATATTGGACGTATTACTAATCGTAGCATCTTTTTATCATTAGTGGTGTCTTGTTTTTTTTACAGTTTTCATTTTACTCATTCATTGTCTGTTTTTTAAAAAAAAATCTTTACTAATCATTTTTTCTTTAAAGGTATTACAAAGTTTGGTATGGAGTCATAAATTTGGTTCAAATTAAAAATTTCGGAAGCATATGTGTTCCTACAATATTTGTTGATCGTTGTGGCGGTTGAAATTGAGTCTAAAGTTATGAAATTATAAATAACTAGAAAAAAACAATGTCATGTAGATTCATGATATTTGTCATACCTATCAACGTGTATGTTTGTGTGTGGAAAAGAATGGTGCTGTAAAACAATAAAAGTACATTCGGCGTGCCATACTCTCTTAACCTTTGACATTAGTGCAGGTTGGTCTGAGATTGTTGAGCTTGCTTGATCGCGCGCATCGAACATCGCATGCATAACGAACTTAAACCAAATTCGATGATTACATCGTTCTTCCAGCCAGTTAC
>JARBES010009832.1:0-23813 GCA_030265145.1 Strongylocentrotus pallidus | reverse complement strand
TCATTCTTACACCATCCCCCTAACCCCCCAACGCATACATCACACAAAATAAACAAACAAAAAATACGGCAGGGGGGGGGGGCAACCAAGAGCCTAAAATGGGGTTAAACAACACATGTTCGTTATACAACTCTTTCTATCTTCTCGCTCTTTTGATCCCTCTTTGATCCACTATTTTCAAGCTTTTACTCTTTTTTCCTGCTACATCAATAGCTTTTCAGTCCACTCTTATCACGCTTACACTCTTTCATTTTCCCTTTTACAACGGAGATAATCTAAAAATTCGTTTACGTCACCAATCCGGATTGCAGCACACTTCACAAACACAAATATATAAACTAATTTAAGATATCGGGGTTCGTTTATTTATATGACAAACCAATCAGGATTACAGCAAACTACACACACTACAACACAAATATATGCAAAACAATAAAAGATTTCGGGGTTCGTTACTTTATATGACAAACCAGCTACGATTAAAGCACACTATACGTATTCACTCTTTTTTTCTCAATTTTGTACAATGTTGATGTCTTGAATTTGGAATAGGCAATTTATTTAACAAATCGGGCTTTGTTATTTATACGACAAACCCATTAGAACTACAGCACTCTACACACACAATTTATATATATATATATATATAATTCTACCAATTTAAGATATCGGGGTTCGTTACTTTATATGACGATGCAATCAGGACTACAGCACTCTACACACAGAAAAGTATATGTACCAATTCAAAATATCGGGGTTTGTAACTTTTATATGACAAACCAATTAGGACTACAGCACTCTACACACACAATATATATGTATATATACAAATGTATCAATGTATATTTTCTAATTTACGCGAGCAATTTTTATTTCATGTTACACCACGGTTTGGAACAACAGTAGATATGATGATGATGATAAAGATGTGCAGCACGATTTAATTGTGAAATATTATTTGTAGATTGCGAATATGCGCATGATAACATTAGTGGAGGCTGCTGTTGTGGCTGTTGCTGAAGTAGTGGGTGCTGTTGTTGTGGTGGCTGTTGATGAAGTAGTGGCTGCTGCTGCTGTGGCTCATGCTGAAGTAGTTGATTAATTATTGGGTGCTGTTGTTGTGGTGGCTGTTGATGAAGTAGTGGGTGCTGTTGTTGTGGTGGCTGTTGATGAAGTAGTGGCTGTTGCTGATGCTGATGCGTTTGTCGGTTTAGCTTGTGTTGGTATTGTGGATACAATTGTTGCTGCCACGAAATCTCGCTATAAGGTGACAAGTGTGATGTATGTGTCAATGGTGCCATTCGCACTGACGGTATCGATGATGTTGAAGATGATGTTGTAGTAGCAGATGAGGTTTTTTCTCCTCGACGTGCACCACTTGGCGGTGGTCGATCGTTTAAGTTTATTGGTTTGGTATTGCGAGAGTTAGACTTCCCCATTGAGAGTAAGTCCAGTGGATGCACGGCTGCACCATCTTTCAGAGCAGGGTTGTACTTGTCTGGCTGTTCTTCTTTCTTCTTTTCTTCGATCCTGCCGTTCGTAAATCCGATGTACTCTATAACACAAAACATAACAAGTTATAACTCATAATACACGTATATATATACATATATATATATCTACAAAGAAATGTTATGATTATGGGTAATACAAATGTATTATGAACTCATCTAACTCAGTGTTTGCAACAAATCTGCCAACATATTTAGTTGCAATAGCAGCAATAGAAAACAAAAAAACGTGGATGAGTTGATGGTTGGTGTTTGCGTTAATCCCTTGTAATTCATTTTGTTAAATATCTTTGTGGCGCTTTTTGACCATTTTCCATTCGCATAATTATGGTCATCTCATGCGGTTTTAGCATTTTCGACTCGTTCCGCAAATGTAAATTTTTGATGGTCTCAAAATGTGAAAAGGTCATTTCATGTCGTAAATGCCCTGTTTACATGATAATAAAACTAAAGTAGATGGCAAGTGTGATAAAACAATCTAGAACGCCAAACAAGGTATCTCAATATCACTTTTGTCTCTCTTTTTCCTTCTAACATATACATTTCTTACAGTGAAATGATTCTGCTATATCATTGCTAGCTCACCTTTGTATTTGTCTTGATAACAGGTGTCCATATCATGTCGATTAATCTGGTCGAGTTTATTCGTTGTTTTGTACTTCTTCATCTGCCTGTCCTTTGAAAACATCGACGGAATAATTCTGAAATTTGACGTCGCAACAGTACCGACAAGAAGACGAAAGCGTAAACTTGGATGAGAGCAAGAAATTAACCCCCCCAAAAAAGTTCGATGTTCCACAAGCCAAAAGACAGTATACTATTCTTCTCAGTAGTATCAGTAGTAATTGCACTCGTAGTAGCAAAAGAAGTAATGTTCAACGTGACCCACTATTATTCGTACTTTTACTGGTCTTCAGTACTCCAGGCAAATAATTCTGAACAGAGAGTGCATTGCTTGCAACTAGGTTCATGGTATCAAAATTTGCAGAACAGCCAACTTATGACTGAGAAGTAGTACACAACAACTATATATACAGCATTTAGACTCTATACCTAACGCATACGATACGCAACACTACACATCGCATGCTAATCGATTAAGAACGATTACGCGTCGGTATAGAACGAGGCGGATCATTACACAACGCATGCGTCGACCAAATTTAGGTTGAAGTTACCGACACACGGTATAACATAGGATCCGTACATGCTGTTGTAGTCATTATTTTTGTAAATTCGTTTACACATGAATCTATGTATGACAGATCTGTCATACTTACATTATCATCAAAACAGTGAAATTTTTGCTGAAATTGTATGGTGTAATTTAATTTTACAAACAGTTTTTTAATTTCTGTTTTGGGCAAAATAATGTAGCATGCTATCATGGCTATGAAAGACGATCCGTACATAAACCAGTTCATTATAAACTTTGGATGACATATCAAATCCATTATGATTTTCTTTCCAAGATGTACATACATTTCATTAATTTCTTGTTCATTTTGAACCATCATGTCATGTCCATAAACATGGTGTAGAAACTGATAAAAAAAATAAGACGGTAACGTCACATGTCGAAGATGGTGAATCACAATATCAACTTCTTTTTTAGACATATCTTCCATTGAAAATAATACTTTAAATCGTTTATGTACATATAATATAATATCGGAAATGTAGATTAAGTCGCCTGACGTGTATTTGGCTGCTACAATGAAGCAAGTGGCTGCTGCCAAAATGACCTGATCAAACTTATTTGTACCATCAAGAGAGTTGTAAAACAAATGTAAGGCCACGTATACAGTATCATCTTCCATATCGCACTTGATCTGAAGATCACGATACATGTTAACAATTTCTAATGCCTTCTCTTCGTTGAGTTGCATAAGCGAAACAGTAGCAGTGGGTGTCGTTAATTTAGCAAATGATCCGTCATGTTTTAATTCTATGTCAAACGTTTTTTGTTTACAACATAGTGTTTTATCAAACTGGGATCGAACAGAGGAAACTGAAACAGTGGGGAAATAAGATGCTGTAGTTCCGGGATTTGACAATGTTAGTTCTTCATCACAATACAGATCGCAGACAGTAGGTGTATGGTCTAAACCAGGCAAATTGAAATCGAACACCAGCGTATCGTCTTCCGGTTTCATGAGTAGTCTATTAAAAGAATAGAATAGAGATCGAAGGAGATTTATTAAATAAATAGTTATAATGTGTACACAAAATTGTAGATGGCAGCGTTAGAATTGAGTCAAATTTGCGCTCGTCGCATTATCAATAACAAGACATTGGTAGATGAAACGGGCTTTAACAGTGCCTATTTTAGTAGATTGTTACATGACTGTAATTTTTATGCAGTGCGACAATTTTGGCATCCTTCTGTATACAGGAAAGCACTCCAACACGCTTTAAAATGGGATTACTTCAAAGAATGCCACGACAAACTTTGGACTTTGTTTTTTAGGACTTCTGTCAAAAATGTTGATGTTGTCATGGCCACGAAGTACGAGGATACAAGAAGTCTTTTGAGTTATACATCACTCGATGATGATGATTTGATGCATTTTTTTGAAGAAGGTGTCAAATTGTCGGGTAATGACGCTTTGCATCATATATGTTCTCTTGATATAAGTTACTGTACAAAGTTAACTTATGTTTCTTTAAAATTTATATTGACCAGATGTCCAAATCTAACTTACCTCAATATATCTGGATGCCTGTCCATGTTTAGCGGTCCCAATATTTTCAATAGCGCAATAACGATCCCAAACTTAAAGACGTTGATTGCACACGACGTATTTTTCTTGAGGAATTCAATCTTTTGTAGCCTTCTTGATAAATGTGTGTCCTTGCAGTCTCTTGATGTAAGCATCCAAAATCATACGTTCAGTCTTCCATTGTCCGATCCTGAA
This sequence comes from Strongylocentrotus pallidus, assembly GCA_030265145.1. NCBI lineage: Eukaryota > Metazoa > Echinodermata > Echinoidea > Camarodonta > Strongylocentrotidae > Strongylocentrotus > Strongylocentrotus pallidus. The sequence continues at coordinate 19,384 of JARBES010009832.1, read as the reverse complement.
GCCATATATAATGATCACGATTGTAATCCCTTAGCCGATGTGTTGTTATGTTTGAAACATCCACTCAATCTGAAACAGTTGAGCATTGGAGGTCATCGATTACATTACGCAACGGAGGAGAGGGATATTGAAGACCTCGATGTTTTATGTCGTTATTTTAGGAACTTAGAAACATTAGACCTTTCTTCGGGCTTTAGAGATGTCAATTCTGGCGAAAAAATCTACGTTAATAAGGTTCTGGCTTCCTTACCTAATTTAATACACCTCGATATTACGTCATGTTCTTTAATAGACACTCATAGAAACACAGACCGACAGTCTGGATACTCTGATTCGTACAATATTCTCTTGAATAGCAAATTACAATCTTTAGGTTGTTATCGTGTAGCGGATGAAAATGGATGGGGGTTTGACTATGACGATGGTAATAATCTCGATAGTATCATTCACAGAACAATTAACACAAATTATTCGCTAACAGATATGTTAGAAAAATACGTACATCGTACGGGCGTGATGTCAAATATACTTCATATGTTCCTCAGAATAGATCAACGTTCAGTTGTTCCGTTGCATTCACTGCGACACAGCGAAAGTGGGTGTCGGTTTTTGGCTACCTATGCTGATTATATCATTTACAGCGACTCTATTCTTCATACCTCGAATACCGAAAAACTGCAAGAGACTATTCGCAATCTCATAGCTTTGATTGTTCCTTATCGAGATGATATTAGTACCGAAAAAACAATTTACCCAGTACCCGATTGGTACAGGTTATGTATGTTGCTTATGCGACGGTACATTTCCGTGGCTTGTCCAAATGGGGCAAATAAAAGCACCACAATTATAAACTTTTTTTTAACCAATCTATTCTATGACATTAATTTTCGCAGATTACGTCGTGATTATGATTATACCCAACTTCTAGATCGCTTACGAAATGTAGATAAAATTAACGAAGAAAAGTTTTTGCAAGATCTCTGCGAATGTTTAGAATTTATGAACAGAACGGGATGTGGTATTGACATGCAAAACCCGTCTAGACACTCTGACATGGTACGAACACATTCATATAGATCGCGATTGCCTCTGCACGCAGTAGGAATAGCATATGCTGCGCGGATGCAAAACGATCTGAATAAAGTAGGTTGTACGATTTTGCTCGATGGTTCTTACATAAGAAACACTGCCATGTTTCTGTACTACGTCCAATGCCACATAAACTGCGGAATGGATAATGAAAGGGAGGGGCGACATGAACATTTGCTGTGGAACACTTGCAATACAAAATGTTATAATTCAGATTATATGTTTGCACACGCAGTATTGAATTTTATCACCGAGAACACAGATAAGATAACAGATCAATGTCATTGGATCGTACATCCTCGAAGTCCATTATCCATTTATGTGTTCAGAGGATATGGAATCTTTGGAACCAGTGATGAAGTTGAAACATCTCTGTTCGATTGTTTATTTGCAGCGATTGTAAGTTGCAATAAACGTGAATATTACATGCAATTACTCAACTGCATGATGTGTATATGTTATGAAGGGAATCACCAACCGTATAACGACTATATACATAGCCGCGTGACTGTTAAATGTTACCACATCTTTTGCCGTTTGTTTAATAGAATCTTAGTTGAGCACGGAAATTCTCGTTTGATTCGAGTGGTCAATTGGTTGTTCATGGACAACAAATATGCATATTGGTTGTTAAATGAGGCTACCGGTACAGACGACATAAATAGAAAATACCTAAATTGTTCTTATGACGATTTATTGACACGTTGGGAATTTTACAGACTGGTTATTAGATCTCCCGATGTGCGACTTTACATTACATCTCTTCAAGATACAACACAGCGTTGTACGATGGCTCAGAACTCTAGTTTTTATTGCAAAATGTATCTGGATCTGGGTTCAAGACAGCCAAACACCGTTTGCATTTTGGATCATGCACTTTTATTGATCAATATGTTGCTTGTTCGAATCGCTATACAGTACGGATCCATGGACGACTACCAAAAAAAAGTCATGTCAATTATAAGAACCACTAAAATTGATGAATGGCAGAAAACTGACAATTTTAAAAGTGAAAATTTATGGGAACTCTTACACCACCGGTATCACGGTTCATGTTTTATTGAAGAATTGCAGAGTTACCGTGGGATTCAAAACGAGTCCAGCGGCAATTTTATCAACTACGTTATAAACTGCATGGAAATCGAAAAAAATAAAAAAGGATTAGCAGAGAATAGTGACACCGACATATTCGACAGTGACAGTGACATATTCGCCACAGATGGAGAAGATGAAAATAACGAATAGATAGAATACATGCGTACACTATGCAGTTCCCCTGGGATGTAAAACAGTCCAGCGGCAATTCTATCAACTACGTTATGAAACCGAAATCCCCCCCCCCCAAACAAAACAAAAAGAAGAAGAAGTAATAGTGACATATTCGACACAGCAAAAAGAGAGAAGACATACAACCCATGCCCACACAGGTCAGATACGAGTCACCTCCCTTGACCTAAGCTGGCGTGATGGATAACATCTCACCGGTCATGCCATCGACGCATGATCACACAGGCTAGACACGGGTCACCGCCCATTACCGTATATAGATAAACATAACGAAGGACCTAATCTGGCGTCGGATATATAAAAGCTCACAAACACTTTCTCCACACACACGCCCATTCTACATTCTCACCGGTCATGTCATCGACGCATGAGCTTGCAGGTGGAAGTTATAGCAAACAACGTAAGCGCAGTAAGAAAGATTCTGTTCAAGAACACGCGATCATGACTCCACCATCTTCAAAAACGAATCTACAATCCTACCTGACATTTGTGTGCGACGATGCAATTAGAATGTTCGGGGAACTACGTGAGGAATTGGACACGGATTTGGAGTTACAACTCGAAATAAAGGGAGATAATAACATGCAAGGGGGCATAACATGGCCAATAAAAAACGAGACGACCCTTTCGTCCATAACAGCGGAAACGAAAGACATTTGGATTCCTTTAATGATGCGTTATTGGAAGAAAGGCATAAATGCCTCTATGACTTCATCATCTCCTAAAAATAACATAAAACATAAATTATTTGCAATCGAAAGAGGCAATAAAGATTCGATCAAGCGGGCGATTAAAGAGCAAAAAAACACTGACGGTAGAATTAAATTGTCCATGCAAAATCATCGGCCACAAAGAAAGATCGCGATGAACGTGCACAACGGCAACAGCAACAACAGCAACAATGCGATCGAATTGGATCCCTTGCTGCTCGAACAACTAGAAGGACAATTGAATTTCACGGTTGATCCAAACACTTACCTAGCACCATCACAACCTCAGCAACAGCAGCCGTTGCACCGAGCACCATCAAAACCTCAGCAACAGCAGCAACAGCAGCAACAGCAGCAACACACACAACATGGCACCGAGCAGCAATTGCACACGCCAGCAGTGCACTTTAATGATATGGACATGAGTGGTGGACTCTTTACGGAAACGCCCGAGTCTGTAAGAAACCAATCAGAGAGTTTTTTACAAGACTGATAATATGCAGGATGAAAATAATACGAATGCCAGTACATAATTGATGACTATATAAAAAGAGTGAAGACGAAGAATAATTTTAAGAAATAGACATGTCAACCCAAAATGCGGTCCGTCCTCTGACATCAAAATGGAAACAATGTAAACGTGAACTGAACGAATTGATAAATGTGTTTGAACCCATTTATCCATCTGTTTTATTGTCAAACATAAAAAAACGAGTCTTTTTATTCTTCGTGATTGTATTTTTGTGCATCATACTCGTGGTTGTGTATGCAACATTAAAGTTTGTCGAAAGAGTATTTCCTGGTACAATGGTTGTTGCACTCTTTTTCAACCGTGCCGTGTCAGGGTTGTCTAAAGTAATTCACACCGTAGTTCATGCCATCAACTCTGTGCTATATTTTTTTACGCATCGGCACTATCCCGATAGTCATATTGTGCCTGTCTCGACGTGGATAGAAACAGCAACGCAGAGCAACCTAAGACGCTGTCATCAATTTGTGGGGTTATCCCACGCATTAAGCGTGTTCGGTTATTACCAATTCATCAAACCTTATCTCTTTTCACCTCTGCTTGTGGTAGAACAGTGGGTTCGTTTGGGCCCACTTGGTCAATTGCAAGGTTTGTTTTTGTTATGGTATGTTTACGGCTTTTTTCTAGACCACGTCGACAACATTGAAGACAGTGCTATAAACGACATATGTGCACCTGTCTATGGAGGAACATCTTTTGCCAATCTGCTAATTTATACATGCTTATTTTTATGTGGATTGGTCTTGGTGTTTAATATTGTGGTGAATGTGTCAAAATGCCTGATTCGTTTGTTTGTTTATGTACGCAGCAAGGTATTAGACGTGTACTTTTTCGTTCGTTCTGCTCCATATTTTTTGATAAAGATACAAGATGTATCTTATCGCGTAGCTCGTGATATTGTTGATGAAAATCGATGGATAGCTCGAAAAGAAACAGAATTAGAGAACGCAATACGTCGTGTAAGCGTTGAGGAATGCATAGATTCCGCCCTTTTACAAAATAAAGAAAGTAATATGAGCAAAAATGACTACAGAAGCGTACTAAAAAACATGTTTACTTATGTCGATACTGTTATAAAAAACAGTCAAAACACAGACGAAGCCGTATTTGTTCAAAAGTTCTTGAAAACAGGGAAACAAGGGGAAATAATAGACGATCTACAACGACGTGAATTAAAAAAATTGACAGGAGGGTTTTGGACTTCAAACAGGAAAACAGAAATAGATAGTAAACACCTCTTGTTTTCTATCGACGAAGAAGGTTATTATACAAGTGAGGAAGAAGAAGAAGAAGAAGACGAAGAATTCGGTCAATGATGTTATGGATGCAGTACCCGTTATATCTGTAGTATTTATTTTGTTTTATAATTTATTTTATAATTCTTCATTACAAACCATTACATCACCGGTACAATTAAGCTCTCAATTGGAAATATTTTTGTTTTGGTTGTTTAAAAACGAGTGATCAGGGGTCCTTCATATCCATTGAAAGGGCAGTAGGGAGTCGAAGGAAAGCAATTAAATTGAAGTGGTTGAATTGTGTGCTACCCAACACCAAACAGTGCCTTCATTGTCTGTTGCATGGTTACACTCTATTGTTCCTTGTTATCCAACACAAAACGTGTGCGCAGCAACAGTGCCCTATGGCGCTGTTGGATTCATCGAAATTACCCTCCTAAAATAACATCTTCAATCAACGTCCTTTTTCTACATTTATGTGTCTGTTTATTTAGGGGTGGTTATTGTGTGCCATTTTGCATCACTTGGTGTATATAACTTTTTCGTATATCTCTATTTGGAAAATAAAAAACGATAAACACATTGTAAAAAATTGTTTCATGCTTGATGTTTTGTCTAATAAAGAAATATGAAGAAAAAAAGTAGGAGGCAAAAAGAGAGATTAGAGATTAAGGATGAAAGGGTGAGAGATATACAAGATGAAAAGATAGAGATGGGGAAAAAAAGGGGAGAGAGAGTGAGAGAGAATGAAAGAGAAGAGAGAATGAAAGAGAAGATAAAAGAGGATAAAACAGACAATTTAACGTCTTAGAAATATAAAATATATGAATATAAAGAATAACTCGTTTGACTTTCTCATTTTTCTGTTCACTCTCATTTTCTTTCACCATAGAAATGAAAAAAATTATAATACAGAACAAGACATAATACTCTTTGTTTCTATTTTATTCACAAGTACTTTCTTTGAATGCATAACAACATGCTTAAAATATCGTCGGTTAGGTAGGTTATTATAATTCAAACAAATAGTATGTGTGCCTACGAACGTGTACATTTCAATATATTTTTTTTTTGACCTTTCACTTGAAACGTTACGTGTGAACATACATCTTCATCGTCGCGTGGTATTTTACATAATCGTATGATGGCTGATTGACTCGGAAATGGCTGGGCATACACAGCATTTTTGGATTGATAAAAGTGAAATTAATACAAGCACGATTACAAATTGGATTCATCTTCAACATCTAGCTTCCTTCATCCATTCTACGAGATACGGCGAAAGATTAGACACATTCTTCTTCAAACTTGGTTTCAGCGATCGAGTTGTCTCTGTGGTCAAATGCTGATGTTGAAACACTCGACCAAAAAGAGTAAACTCTGTTTCTGTAAACGTACCTGTTACAAACGAAGGTTGAAAATATGAACGAAACCCATTCAGCGCCTCTAAAGGAAAATGTCCCGTAGTTTCAGATGTCTGGGCAATTGCCTCTTTCCAGACGTTTCGAGCGTTTCTTCCCAAGCAGACCGTGTTCACATCGGGATTGTGGACGTAAAGATCTGCAATTATGTCTACGGCCACCTCAAACCACACTGATCTCAATCGTTCGGATGTATACGGCAAACACGCAGAGTAGTTTACGGAGCATGCATTTAAAAACAACACACCCTCTTTGGCAATATCCTTGGTGGTGTAGTTATGAGGTAAAGACGGAAACAATGCGTGGACCAGTTTGGCGGACGATTGTGGTGGACTTATGTAAGAGTGATCATCTGAATCCCAATTAAACGGTATACCGTCTCCGTTAGAGAACGGTTCGCATCCTATGATGCAGTAATTGATTTTTTCCCAACTTGTATAACCATTATCTTTCAGGATATGAAGAGATTCTAACCAAGATGAAAAATTCAGGGGGTCGCATTCCAAAGGTGCACTGTATTGTAGGGCGACCGCATGAGCTTCATGTAACTCGTAAATCAGTTTCAATTTCGGTTGTATCTTCGCAAATGTATCCGAAATATGCCGACCGCTTTTCACGTGTATAAAGGATGGATTTCCATCGACCCAGGTATCTCTAGAAAAGGCAGTGTCCATTTTACAACTAGTGCAAATCTAAATGTTGGATTGTTGAATGAGACGGCGAAGAAAAGGGGTTTATATAGGCATATGACGGATAAAAACGTAGTGACAATATTAATTGTAAACCAATATCTTTTTATTCACTGGTCCTCTGCACAGTGGACATTCTTCCTTAATCGTGTGTGAACATCGATTGCACAGACAGAGGTGATGACATGGAACGATCAAGATATTGCGTTTGTTATCGAGACATATAACGCATGCACGTTCGTCGTCGTAGTCTAACAGTTGCGGGGATAATGCATCCCTCTTGATGAGAAGAGCTTGGTGAGGAAACTGGATTTCGTACTGTTTCCATAAATTTTGTAATTGTATTACGTGTATTCCATCGCCTTGTATGTCACACGACATAACAGCCGATTTTAAGATGACATACTGCATATCGTTTGTTTCGTGCTGTCGCCATTTACGGAGCATGTCCAAGGTCCCTTGATATGAAATACCTTTTCTGTTTCGGGCAATAAAAGGGGTTACACTAAAGAGATTCAAACTGTCTCCCAATCGCCTGACTTGATCCACGCCGTGCATATATCTAGCTAGGTTTACTAACAACGTGTCCATGTTGTGAACGGGCGTGTAACACATGCCCATTGATTCTTCAGAACTGTTTTCATCGAGCACACGATCTTTACCAAAAATAAGGGCATAATCTAACTGATATTTGTTTTTAATGCCAGAATTGCAGAGCGCAGTTGCGAGGTGGTCAAAGACTTTTTCCTGTTTTTTATGAACATCGTACCATTCTTTCAAAAGACTATACGTCCCAAATGCTTTTTTTTCTGTGCATCGTTGGATATCCCCTGGATAACAATTTAATGTTTGAAACAATTTATTGATATCATGCCTTTCAAACACTTTTGTAGACACCAATTTTAACACATTTTCAAAAACGTCACAATCATATTGTTGTTCAGCTGTACTCATTTGCAATCTATTGAGGGTTGGGGACGTGTAACCGTATCCATTATAAAAGCGGTGAACGGTTATCAACCAATCGCAATTGATATTATGTTGAGCGTGTATGTCAATGGGATTGGGACAGGCAGGCCAATTCCTGACAATAGTTCCACAATAAAAACATCGACAAGCATCTTTTGGACCTTCATAAAAAAAACCACAGTGAGCAAGTTCTCTTACATCAACACGTCCATTCTGTGGCTCAAAAATTCTAAACGTACCTAATCTACTAGCTTCTCCGACAAATTGTTTAAAACGAGAATTGTTTAATTTGGGTTCTTCATCATATCTGGGCAATTTAAAATAATGCGATGGTGGCTCTATGGTAAATCCATCCAAAAGTAGTTGCGCAGTGGTTTCACAACCTGAACGTTTTAACGAATCGATAAAGATTTTAAATGTATCATCGGGTTTGTCCGACGTTTCTAACTCTTTGATTACATCCAGCAACATCGATTCGTTCTTTTCCGAATCCGATGTTTTGCCACCATAATATTGACACTGATCTGGTGTAAAAACATGTCTATAGAGAAGTCTAGAAGAAACGTTTTCAAATGGTATTTCCAACTTTAAGGCGGCAATGCTCTTGCCAATGAGATTCGCATAATTCTCCCGTTGCTTAAAAAGCGTCGTCATTTTGGTTTAAGGTAATCTGTATGTGTACAACTTTCTTAATCAAATGTAGGTATAATCATCTCAATCCTGAAGTTTGGTCACTGTGTGTGTCACTCCACACTGTGTTTTTTATTTAAAACAAAAACCAAACAAAATAACCTCAACACAACAAAAATATTTATTTCAGATCTTCTTTTTTTATATTCCTTTCACATTTATGACCGCGGCGTACAAATTAGTTTATATTCTATAGGGTATGATGCTTTTCGTCATTAGAGATACAGCAGAAAGAGATTATAAAGAGTAATCATTTTTGTATAAATATTGGTATTCAAACGTCTTGCATCTTCCACAAAATATACATTCATTTTGAAATGTGTGTTGTACTTCACGTGCTGTTGCGTTAGACTAATACAGTGATTATTAGTTAGGAAACTAACAGACCCAAGTAAACACTGGTATTTAGCTGTTACGTCAACATGACACCTCACAACTCGTTTCAGCATGTGTGACATGGTTTAAAAACAGAGTGCTTTTGTCCAACGATTGCAGTTTGTAATTTGGAGTTCACACATTTGCACGCAAAATGGAAATTCTTTACATAGACAAGCAACGACAAACCAAATTGTTAGATTTTTTTACTCTTCAACATACCGTCACTAAGCAAATAAATGAAAATAAAGAAGATGAATGTTTACAAGCACATAAGTGTGATGATGAATCAAAGTCGATCGCATTATCGGTGCCATTCGTGCGATCGGACGATTCTAAGACGGTGAATGGTGTCATTGACCAAAGACAGCGGAGTTCGGGTGTTTTATGTCAAAAACAATTGTCGGACTTTACTGGGGTACCCCAAATCTCTGACACATATGACAAACTGTTTAAGCGTGGAATTAAAATTTACAATAAATTAATGATGGACAGAATCAACGTAGTCAAAAATATTCTACCTAGCATTTGCAAACGTTTCAGTAAAGACGTTGTATGTGACAAGTTAACAAGCATAGAAGAACAGACGGTTCATTTGTGGCTGAGAAGCCTGAGCATTCTCTTAGATCATAACAAGACAAGATGGAGCAGTATTCGATTATGCGTTTTTGGAGACGACCCGTATCCACAGCTTGATGGATTTGCTGACGGTTTGTGTTACAGTTGCCATAATAGCGTATATCATACGCCCCCTGCCTTAATATATTTAAAAAGACATTTGTTTAACCATCTACAATGTAATCGTTTGGACGTACTTGCTAAACAGGGTGGATTGTTTTTAAATTCATGTCTGACTTATCATACCCACAAAGACACGCAGAACACATGTCGAAAATGGTGGGGAAATGGCATTATTACAATTCTATCAAGATTGGTAATTGATACACACGAGACAGATATACGAATGCTGGTTTTTGGAGCTTATGCTAGAAGCATTTTGGAAATTACACTGTGTATTATGATCAATCAACGGCGACTAAGGTTACAACAGGTGGAACGATTCTTAAAAGTCAACGTCTGTTTTTTTTTTCATCCTTCACCGAAGACCCGAGACCTTGATCCTCGCGTTATCCCTCTTGTAAAACTAAACGAATTGAAATTAGACCACAAAATAACACTCAATCAGTTGCATCTGTGGAAAAACGAATTATCATCTTCCCAATTTTTACAACCGTTAAATGACATGCTATTGTGCAAAGATGATCATATATAACTATTGTCTATATATATATTTGAATTTCTACCTTTTCTTTATTTTTTCTCACACATTCAATAGTAGTTAATATAAACACTTCCACCATTGTTATGTTTTTCTTAATTGAAAACTGTATTTATAGATACACATATTTATGTATACTAACAACACCGTTTGAAAGACCTAATATTCTGGGACTGTGAATGGATTTAGAAAGGGAAGATAATGAGCGATGTGGGAATGAAATAAACATCCACCGCGTTCCCTCCCCCCCCCCCCAAAAAAAAAAACGCGTCAGTTTATTTCCTGTGGTCAAATATGACCACATCTATTTCTACTATGCGTCGACGCGTTTCATCTAATCAGAACGCAGCTCCGCACCCCATCCAGTGTTGCGGTGATGCATCGTAATTTATCCTTATAAAACCCACGTTGAATCTGTTCATTTTCACAACACAACAGCAACCGTCACCCAGGATTGGAGTTGAATTCTAAAGCATTCATCATGGTCCGTGTTCATCGTCCCCCCAAGCAAATGTTACATATACTGTATTCAAATATCGATGTATTGCGACTACTCATATCTTACATTGGGGATCATCTCGAGGATGTTATAGAGCAGTTACAAGTCTCAGCTGAGCCCAACACTAAGACGAAGACCGGGAAGGTTACAAAAAAGAAGAAAAAAGGGAAAAAACTATTGGAGGCTAACAAATCACGACAGCAAATTGAACCAAATGACCAACCATGGACTCTCCACCAGATTTGCGAATCATGGAAATATCGTATTTCGGGAGGTGCTGTTGCCAGGGCATTAATGAGAGTTAACGATTGGCTGTACATGTACGACGGAAACCAATTCAAACCTGAACTGTACCGTACATTATCGAACCTTTCTGATTGTATGTATGAACACCTAACTCTTCAGAAGTCCTTGCATATTCGCAACTGTTACGATGTCGTGGAAAGTATCAACGAGCAACCCCAAAACGATGGGATCCAACAGCTTTCTCTGTCTGATCTGACTGAAGAAAACAAAGAGATCATGGGAACATTTTTCTGCGGTAGCCAGAGTGTCTACAAGGACATGACCGATCCAGACCGATTTCGAAGAGTAGAGGCGCTGAAGAGAGTGCTAAATGACTGGATTATGCAAAAGAATTCTACTGATAATAAACTGATCAAAGTTTTGAAAAAGGCCAACTGTGTAGACGCTACTGAGTTTGCACGTACTCTCGTAGACGGCACTTACATCAAATGTCCATTCACATCCTAAGAGACTACGTTACATATTTCTGGGGTGCGTCCTGTATTATATATTTGTTTTTCTTTCAAACAATCAGTTGTAAAATGTTTGATTTTGTTGCTTTTGAATGACCGTGGTTTGTTCAAATTTATGTAAGATTTTGATTGACGTCATATATCCATCGTTGTTATCTATTCACCATTTGTTCGCTTTGAACTTTATCGTATAACTAATAAAGATACTAAATAACTCTCTCTCTCTCTATATATATATATACAGTTTAGAACAATATAAAATGTGGTGGTGTTCTGTTTTACAACTGAGCTGTACAATCTTGAAATGTCAATGACATATCGAACACAGGTCAACACAAGTGAAGTATGAATATATATTTTGTGTTCCTGCGCGATTGAAGACTTCTATTTTGGGGTTTACAACTAAATTGTCTAATGCTACATTTACAATGTTATATCGAAGAGAAAGCAAATGTGAACATATATGTTTGTATATGATTTGTGTTTTTGTGTTATTAAAGACTCAATAAATACAACATCATTTTTCTTTGTTTTTGCTGAAACGAGTAACAAGACGGATTTAAGAAAGAGCAAGAGATTTAAACAGATATACGGTGAAAGGATGGGTTTCTAGAATATAGCGAAAGAGAGAGAGAGAGAGTATAAACAAATTTACAAAAAATGAAGACAACGATGAAGTTTTGGGATTTAAAATTGTATTAAAATTTAAAAAAGATAAATATGCCACAAAAGACCCCCTGTCCCGAGAAAATCAATGAATACAATATACATATCAATGAAAAGCTTATAAGCGGCATTATACAACAATAACAATTTGCGTATGTGCATGATTGTGATCACATGCGTTTGTAAATGAAAGTGCGTGATGGTTGTACATTGCTTTGTTGTTTCTCAGTCATGAATTCAAATTTTTCTACCGGTTTTCAAATCACGCAATTTGTGTCAAAACTATTTATGAATAATTACGAATGTAATCTGTCATCAGTTTTATACCTTGCGCGTGACACTACGTCGTGTGTTAAAAAAAATGACCACGTTGTAGGTTATGTCTCCGCATCCCCTTCCATTGTGCGTCTATGTGTTTCATCAATTCAGAACGCGACGACGCATCCCTCCAGATATTCGCTCGCTGACACGTTGTGATCTATCTCTATATAAATACGCGTTAAACCCATCCAACTACCACTTCGACAAACTCACGTTTGGAAACTAACATCACCCAAGTTTGGATTTTAAGTTCTAAGACATCCATCCATCATGTCCCGTGTTCGACGTTCGAAAGATAAAAGATTGAACAAACTGTGTTTAGATACCCGGGCATTACGGCTACTCGTATCCTACATCGGTGATCATCATGAAGATGTAACAGAGCAGTTTAAAGTCTCATCTGAGCCAAGTAATGAGCTCAGAACGGTTAAAGTTACGGCGAAGAAACTACAATGGGACAAATTGAAGAATATTAACAGATCACGACAGCACAAGTTGGAAAACCCAGCTGACCAACCATTGACTCTGCATCAGATGGGGGAATCCTGGAAACATCGTATTTCTGGAGGTGATATAGAAAAACAATTGATCCACTCATGTGAAATGCTATGCAATTACAACGCATACCATTTGAAAGATGAACTGCACCTTGCATTATCGAACCTGTGTCAATCTATACGTGCACACCTATATCATACGGAGTCGTTTCATCTTCACAACTGTCGCGATGTCGTGAAAGGCATCAACAAGCAACAACCACACGGCGAGGTCCAACAACTTTCTCTATCTGATCTAAGTGAAAAAAACAAAGAGATCGTGGGCACTTTTTTCTGCGGTAGCCTGAGTAACTATAAAAATATGACGGATCCCGATCTATTTCGACGTGCAGAGAAATTGAAGGGAACACTTAAAGACTGGGCAGTGCAAAGAGATTCTACTTATCAAGAACTTATCAACGGTTTGCAAATGGCCAACTGCGCGGACGCTTCTGCGTTTGCCCGTGCTTTCGACAACAACGATTACGTCGAATATCCATTCACCTCCTAAAAGAATACGTGGCATGTTAGGGGTGCGTCCTGTATTATATGTTAACTGTTTTAAAAAGATATGATTTTGTTGTTACCTTTGAATGTCCTAGTTTAATCAAATGTAATTCACATTTCTAATTTACGTTATATATCCACAGTTGTTTTTTGTATTCACCAAATTTTCGCTTTTGAATTTTGCGTCCAAATGATAATTGTACTAATAGTTCTTATCTATATATTTGGGACCCCGAAAATGTGATATCCTGAAATTGAAATGTTGGAATAAAAAGGCAAGTGAATATATATATATATATACATACATATGCAGTATTTAAGTTGTATTCCTACGTGATTAAAGACTTGAGAAATGCAACATAATTTGTTTTTGTTTTTGTAGAAGCAAGAGAGAGAGAGAGAGAGAGAAAGAGAGAGTATAATAGAGAAAGATGTTGACAGAGAATAAATGGGTTTTATCGAGTATAAAAAAGATTTTAGTAAAAAGTCACATATATATTTATTGAGTATAGAGAGAGTGCAAATATAGAGTATAGAGTGATATTTTAAGAAAAACACGATACACAAGAGATAAGTCGCTGACAATAAAGCACAATTTTCCTGATTAGAAAACAAAATGAAGTAGCAACGAGAAAGTCTACATCAACAATATCAAAAAGATAAATACACGACCAAAGACACTGTATAAAGAGAAATAGTTTAGCCCTGTTATACGTCCGTGGCAAGCTGATAAGCCGTAGAATACAACAATAAAGTTAACGTGGGTGCATCATTGTGATTACCTGCGTTAGTAAAAGAAGACGTGAATTCACGTTTAACATCAGTTTTGTTTAAATGTGTTTCGATGCATTTTTTTTAATCTAGCCAACCTTAGTAATTCACAACAATTCAAGTCACACACACACACCCTCGCACCTCGTCATGAAGCGAGAAAATACAGCCAAGAGGGAAACTTGTAGCAATTAAACAACTCAATAATATTCTATTTTTATTTTGTTTCAATCATATGTCAACACCTTAAAAAATACAACAAACTTAGTTTTTATCTTGTGCAATATGAGAAAAATGTGCCAGGAATCGCTTCACACGTGTTTTGCACACGGAAGACAAGACAATAACGCGTTGTGCTGTTCCCATTTCCATGCGTTGTATCGTTCCCATTTCCATGCGTCGTTTCCAATTATCGCGTTTCACAATCCGTGTGCCCTCATTCGGTCTAGTTGCGACAGTCATCCGAGCGCAGCTATTTAAAGAGATGGGTCGACAACTTTCTCGACAAATCAGCTCGCTAGTACAGTGGTCAGATATCACCGGAAGCCCTCACTGCTAGCTGCCGCTCAGCCCCGGTACATTATCACTTTGCTTTTCGATCTGCATTAGACCTAGGTGACATTGTCATCATTGTTGTCTTCTGTTTGAAGCTGCATCGTGTTATTCTCTTACTTCAAAAAATATTGTTTTCGACCCGCGGGTGCCTTCCCCGGATCGTACGTTGGTGGTGCATGTATTGTGAAACGCGAGAATGATCTATTTAATGCTCCGTCGTTTGTTCTGTGAACTCAAGTTTGTCGATGTATCGAACAGCGGTTAGCTGATTGTTAGCGGTGAGTACATCTTTTAATTTGTAAAAAATTGCCATACCAAAACCATTCATATTTCTAAATTTTATCAATACATCGAACATGAGGTCGGAAGGCCGTTTATTATAACCACTATGAGACATGTTCTGATATTCGACATTCGGAATTAGGGAATTCGAAATTTTTTCTACTTCTGAAACATCAATTTTATACGCTGTCTCTAACAGAGTGGTCTCACTTGAGAGCACACGTGATTTATCGGCAATTCTTTTAATCATTGAGTGCGACATTGTAATGTTATAGTTTACAGTGATAGAGTGATTAAAAAACAATTAACAAATTGTGCATAAGTGGGATATGATTATTTATGCCTAGACCATGTGTTAAACGTCACTCAGTTTCAAAACGGGTCTGCTGAATCAATTTATAACCACTGTTAGCTGGATCACGGGGGCACACTACAATGCCCATTTAATCTCTGCACAGCTTTATATATACACATACAAGCTGAAAGATGAGGTGACGAAGTGACATCGTAATTATTCCCACTATTATCGCATGGAAACGAATTATCTATGGGTTTAAACACCTAGATCAATTTATTTCAAATAATGCTGGCACTGTTTTTTTTTGCTCGAATTTTATCGTTCGAAAAGTGTAGGTATTTATCTTGCCTACTCAATTGTTGGTTTAAACGAATATCTAAAAATCAAACATTTAGTACACTTTTTTATTATAATGATAATAATATTGATCGATCATATTTATAACGTGACCAATGCCTAGTTTTTAGGCACAGTGGCCTTTGCTGTTAGTCCTGGTGAAGCGCCGTCCTTACACAAAATAAAAGCCGGGACAACAGCACCACGATAAATGAATGGTAGGCCTATGTACAAAGAACAGGAGACAAATAATTTTAAAAAGGAAAACATAAATAAAAAGGATGGAAAAAACGTAAATAAATAAATGACCTTTATCTTCCTTTCTGTTGTTTTACAGGAACTATGGAAACACTTCTACAAATACAGATCGATGAACTTACACCAAAAACAAATCGCGCTGGAAAGGTAAATCTGGACTTGCAAAGTTATACCGAACGCGTGGAGACGCAGGCGGAAGAGTTGAAAAATGAAAATTGGAAGATGAAATGTGAATTGGAATTGTTGAAAGAAGAAATTCGGGAAAAGGATAACAAAATACGGGAGCTGACAGATTCTTTGAGAAATGAAATAAAGAGCAGTCAAGAAACAAATCTTCATTTTACAGCGTCTGTGAATAAAATGGAGATAGCGCTTGGCCTCATGAACACACACATCGGTGATATACTAAGTGAGCTAAGACAAACAGACGACCTAAACATTTCTAATGCAGATCGCTTGAGCACATGAACTTTCTTATTAATAATTCTATTTATTCTCTCTTTAGTCCAACAGCTTCAAATGTCGGTACACTGTCCATTTAAAAAAACGGCGATCTCAATTCCTTCTTTAGAGTGAACAGACGAAAGATGGCATTATATCAAAATAATACGTAATGATATTTGCGTTAATAGACTGTTAGTGCAAATGACTTGATTAAATGGATTTTGTATAACAAAAATGTGTTGTTTGAATTGATTAAATGGATTTTGTATAACAAAAATGTGTTGTTTGAATTGATTAAATGGATTTTGTATAACAAAAATGTGTTGTTTGAATTGATAGGAAACGGTTGCTTAATAATTGTAAGACCGTCTACTTGTTCTAAACTAATATTATTACTATAATTATTCTATGGTAAAAGGTTTCAACTCTAAGTTTATTTTAAAGAATCGTGTTTGACGTTTTTGTGATATTTTTCTTTCGTATATGTGCACATCTACTGCATTTTACTTTAATTGATTTATATTGTTTTGAAATTTGAATACATATGTTATCTTTTGCGTCACACCTTTTCACTGCAAAGTGATAATGTTAACAATTTGCAGTGTTTGGTTGTTACGCACAAGCGTGCATTTGAATCATCTATATTCCACGAGATAACATAACGATATGTTTTCGAGTAACGACTATTAACACGTCTTGCATAACTGTCAGTGATTACTCCAAATGTTTAAGTTCGTTAAAGGTTTAACGTCTTATAGCTGGATTCGCCGTTTTCTAAACGTACAACCGTCTTCAGTCGATCTTCGATATTGCAAGGTCAGAGTACACAATTTTAGAAACGGTGAGAGATATATTGTGTTGTTTTTTACTGTATGTCGCCCATCCTTTCAACATTACGGACTCTTTGCACAATATCAGTCTTCACAGGTTGCCTCGATACCTGCTTCGGTTGAATAGGTTTTGCGTTGTCAAAGGTTGCGCCTAGAAATGTAGCATTACAAGGAAATATATATTTCAGGTGAAATCTTTAATAGCGCATGCTCTCATCATCTTCCTCATCATCATCATCACCATCAACATCTTCTCAAGTGGACTAGATACCTGCTCCACGTGCACGGGATGTTGCATTACAAAATTGTGTGACGAAAAGTTGTATTATCAAGAACTAAACTTTCCGACACACCGACTTTTTATTGCATCTTCTCATCATCATCATCATCATCATCATTATCTTCTCCAGTGGACTTGAAACCTGCTTCACGTGCACGGGGTGTTGCATTAACAATTAGTGTGTCGAAAAGTTGTATTATCAAGAACTTAACTTTTCGACACACTGATTTTTTATTGCATCTTCTCATCATCATCACCATCAACATCTTCTCCAGTGGACTTGAAACCTGCTTCACGTGCACGTGATGTTGCATTAAACTGAAGTGCGTCGGAAAGTTGTATTATCACGAACTAAATTCTCCGATACACGACTTTTTAATGCATCCTCTCATCATCATCAACATCTTCTCTTTATATATTTTATATTATTGGGTTGTACGCCCTGACAACATTTGTTACCAATAATAGTTATGGGTCATGCTTCTTTAATAATGTATGGTTCCAAAATTCGCAGAGGTCTATCTTCATCGCACGTGAGATTTGTTCGTCTTTCATATAATTGTATTTTGTTAAACCACATACCCATGTGCTGTTTTATGAGTTAAAAATAATAGTACTGGTCTATGTGGTTCAACAATGCATATTTACATCTTAATGCCAATGATACAGTCTTTGATCATGACGATTTGTTCAACTTTGAGCATATTTGGTACTTTCTTAAAATGTATTTTGTGAATTTATACTTTCACAAGAAGAGTTAACTTATGTGTGGGTTCAAATGTCGCATAATCCTTACCCTTTTTGATGAGATATACACAATCTGCATCGAAACCCACATATATCGTGGCATGTATGATTTTATATTATGTAATGAAGATCCAGATTACAGTTGTGTGTACTCTTTTGAGATCCTTTACTCTGTTGAATGAGAAAAACACACACATTGCAAGCGTGAAAAGAATGGATCGAATATAGCAGGGAAGTCGTTGTGAACGTGCGAGAGTGCTTTGTTTACTCTGTTGAATGAGAAAAACAGACACATTGCAAGCGTGGAAAGAATGGATCGAATATAACAAGAAGGTCGTTGTAAACGTGCGAGAACTCTTTGTGTACTCTGTTGAAGGATAAAAACAAAAGAGTGCAAGCGAGAAAAGAGTGGACCGGAGAGTGAATAGCATAACAATGAGGCCAAATTAAAAAAAAAAACATGGTTAGCGTCCTGTTTTTTTGAAAAATAGGAAGGAGGAGGCCCTTTTTATTTTTTATTTTTTATTTTAAAATGGCCACTCAAAATGGCCGCTCGGTACATTTTCCCTGACATTCGGGCTATTTTTCAAGATGGCCGCCGACATTTTTTTTTTTTTTTTTTAAATCAGAAAAAGATCCATTTTAGCAGTGTTTTTCTCCTTTGAAGAAAATAAATAAATTAAAAATTAAAAATTAAAAAAAATAAATAAAATAGGAGGCGGCCCCCAAAAAGGAAGCGGGCGGGGACGCTAAACATGTATATTTTTTTACATGGCCTAAGTTGTTTGTTATAAGAGTAGACCGAAGAGGGATAAATGAACAAGAAGAAAGAACGTGGATTGCGATGGCACGTTGATGTCGACATTCACTAAAAATACCTCTAGTCATCTACACACATCATCGACACAAGACCAATGTTAAACTCAATGTTATCTTCATGTACAGAAGTCACTTTATTTACAGCAAAGCCATAGAGACCATCTGATGATGCATATGTATCTTGACCCCATCATATGATTT
>JARBES010009249.1:0-12126 GCA_030265145.1 Strongylocentrotus pallidus | reverse complement strand
AATATACCATCTATTGAATATCATGTGACCAACAATCGTCCAATCAAATGACAAGGATCCACGTAGGTGTTGTATAACATACCATATGCAACAACAAAATATTTATTCACAACACTGCCCATCCAAAAACAGACAGTGTGACTTTTAAAACATATTAGTTTTGATCATTACCATAGTCTAAATTTATTAATATAACAAATACAAACTAAATACTTCAGGAGATACAAACTCACACAAACAGATCATGAAGAACTTTAGAATTAATAAGAGCGAGCAAATATTGAACGCGTTCCGATAATAATTACAATAAAGGAGAACTGCAAGTTCCTACTATCACTCTGAGGATTAAGAACTGTTTCTCTTAATTCGAATGGAATGATTTTATACTACATTTAGAAGGATTAATGTTCTTTCTAAAAAAATGATATATATATATATATATATATATGTACGTTTAAATGAAGTAAGAATATGATAGATACAATATCCAGAAGGAATCATAATTAACCCGAAGTACGATGTAAACAACAGTAACATGAACAAAGAATATGACAACGCAGTAAAGATAATATTACTATAGAGATACAATTGTGCCTGCTTCCTTTGCCTATAATCCAAATGGCATGAGCTTCACACCATAATATGGCGTATGACACAGATAATCATTTTACTTGTAATTGATAAAAGTAATATCACACATTCCGTTATTTGAACAAATACATTAATAAGTATAGTGAGTGAAACAAAGATACATTCATTTGTTTTCATATAATAATACATTTTGTATCTTCGTTAAGCATATGGATCTTTACATAACTATGGATATAATTTTTTTTGTTTATGTAATGTCATCATCTAAATTTAAATTGTGCTATATACAGATATATATATATATATATATATATATATATAATATTATTGCTGCTTTTGAACGCTAATTGTGCATAGACAAGAAGAAGGAGGTCAATCAAAAAAACAGAAAATGACCTAATTTTACATGTACTGATGAAATATAAGCAGACCAAGATTGCTGTAAACCTTATGGATTTCTTGACATTTACATGTTAATTGCAAATCCTGAAAACGCAACTTTCGTGAGTTCGTGTGTACGTGTGTATGCAGGATAGACGTGTTGTGTCTTGTATTTATTTTGTATTTTAACATATCTTTGTGCAACTGTTAATTTGTATACAACATTTTTTCTGTTAAGGGAGCGCCTACACCCTTTCAATCACACCTGTTTTGGTAGCTTCTCTTTCTTTGTCTCCATTAATATCCGTACGACTTTTACTTTTTAAATGATTTTAATTTAATTATTTCCCCCCCACCCGGTAGTAAATAAAGCTATACATTCAGATCAGTGCGCTACTACCATTGGTAAAATTTTAGGCTGATCAACTTGTTTAGATATATTCTTTTTAAATGATTGGTAGTATAACAGTAATTTTGAAACGTCATCAATCTGCATTAATAGTAGTTCAAATAACTGTCTGCAAATAGTAGACGGAATGAATATTGGATTAAATGAGTAATCAAATAAGTTGCAATTAAACAAATAATAATGGACAAAATGGATATTAGGCAATCTGGTTATTGACAAAATTGATTAACGACTAATTGGTCACTGGACGCAGTGATTATTGGACAAAATAATAATGATACAAAATGGTTATTATACGATATGTTAACGGACGAAATTATGTTCGACCGAATAATTTTAGACCAAAATGGCATGTTTACCTATTCAATTGCAGTGTCTAGGGTAATAATTACTCTTGTCTCCTTAGCCAGAAATATCTCTAAAATTAGGTCGCGGCTCACTGAGTTAAATACACATATGTAGAGGTATACCTATGTCCCACATGGGTATTTGATATCTTTTTTAAAAATATTTTTCCTCCCTCAATAAGATTCTCCACCGCCCATGTTTAAATAAATCATTATGAACAGTGACATTTATTTCGTATTTTCAAAATGCGCTAGATTTCACTTTATTAAATTCATGAATTCATTTCTTTGAAAAGGAGAACCCCCGTCCCCATTAGCTAAAAGGCAGAGCTTTCTAAAGAAAATAGATTTCTTTAGGTAATCCAAAGGCATTAGTTGTAAGTTTCTTTTTCTTTTCTTGTTTGTATTGATTATTGTACTCTGTTTTATTGTATTTTACTTTAAGTTCCTGGAAATAAAATACAATTTTTAAAAATATTATAAGATGAGAAAGTAGAAAATAATGCAGGGCGAGCGTTGCGACCGATTTGTTAAAGTTTAAGCTCTACTATACCAGTCATCCAATATATATTGTTCATTCTGAAATGGTTTTATTAAAAGGGACATTGGTCAGTATCCGTCCTAATGATCAGGATGATTCACGGTCTGAACTTTTTCCAAGAGTCAGACTGCATTATGCATTAGGCATCTGATAAGACCCTGGCTTCATCAAGGATATTTTTGCCCTGGATAAAGCTCGGTTTTGCTGCGATGATTCAATTAGAACATATCATTTCCGGCATCACATATTTAATTCCTCTTAGTTTGCGCAAGTGGGTTTCGCCCATGGTACTTATATTTATATATGTGCAGTCAACCATGGAATATCACCATGATCAACGCATTAGCATGGTATGAAAGAAGTTGGCTACAATTTGCCTACCTTAAAAGTACAAGTCGCATTCATCTACACTAATAACTTTTTTTTTAATATATCAATTGCTAGGTATACAATTTTATTCTTTCTGATTAATACTATATAATAATTATGTCGTAGATTGAGTTGGGCCATGCCATTACATTTCATTTGAGCTGTGCTTTCCAATATTTAACCACAAATGAAATAATAAATATAAACTAGAAATCGGGGATATCTGTTATTTTCGCCAAAGTATTTTACAGTTAAGCCATGTTTGAGAGTGTTCTACGACATCTGGGAAATCTACCCTTGACAATGTACATTCCTTAGCCGCCTCAGAGTCGACTTCTTCAGCGGAACCCTTTGCCTTGCTCCTAAGGACGCGCCGTTTCCTACAACCTTTTCCTTACGATATTTGACACCTCAATTTGTGTTGGTGTTCGTTTTTGCAAAGGTTCGAAATTTTGTTAACACTCCCTCTGTTTTCATCTTTATTTCATTAAGTTCCTCTTTTGTCTTCCTCAATACATTTGTTAAGGCTTGAAATTCTATTAAAAAACGCTCTATTTTCTCCCTTGCCCAGTTTACTCCCATTTCACCCTCCATTTGTGCAATTCCACAGGTGTGTAGTTCTTTTTTCAATTTCGTCTTTGTTTGAATTACTTCCACCTCTGCTTCCTCCCGTTCAATTGCACAGGCTTGCGATTTCGTTAATATTTCCTCCCTTTTGTTCTCCGTTAGATTTACTTCAGATTCTGTCTCCATTGGTACAACTACAAAGTCTTGCAGTTCTGGTATTATTTCCTGTATTATGTGCTGTGTTTTATTCAGTTCCTGTCCGGAAATACATAACGCATTTGTACATGCTTGTAATTCTGTTATAATTTCCTCTATATCCTTCTCTGATTGATTCACTCCCTCTTCTACCTCCTGTAATCCTGTTGGCACTTGCTCTTCGTTCTTCTCTGTTTCATTTAGTTCATCTTTTACCTTCCTTGATGCCTTTTCCTTTGTATGAAATTCTTTACCTGATTCATCTAGTTTTTGCTGCGCTTTTGATATCTCTTCTGTTAATATCTGCAACTTCTTAGTTTTTTCATCAATTTCACTCTGGATATTGTTTTGTTCACAAAGTTTTTCGCTGATAGTGTCGGCTAGTTCATTTTCCTTACAACTAAACTCTTTTTTAAGTGTACGTATATTTCCATTAAGTATTTGGATGCGACCTCTTGCTTCTTTCTTCAGCTTGGCCTCATATTGGTGCTCCCTTTCCCTCTGAGTTTGATTACCTGAGAGGGGACTTGCCATTTGGACATTCTCCGGAGACACCGTTACAATAAGTTCATTGGATATGCACTCTAGGAAAACATTTGACAGCTGATGAAGACAAGATGTATCGGCCTTCCCGCTAACCTCTATGTCCTTAGGGCTTTTCCGTCCTGAACATGAAAAGAATAACGTGATACAGTTATTGACCTGGTAGTATTAGGGACTTTTAGATTTGCGTGGACTAATACATGTGACGTCCATTCAAGGCAGTGCTTTAAAAGGACGTCGAGCGTAGCATAGACCTATTGTCTTCGTGCGAATCTAAAAGTCCCTATTGAATCTCGGACTAGTACCTGCAGGGGAGAAAGTATCGATGAATGTGCAATTAGGTGTCAACCTTTAACAAATGTAATTTGAACGTGAGGGTGAAAGCTTTATAGAGTCCAATTCTTGTGATGCAAAGTCAACATAGTCTTAGGAAAACGGAAGATGGAAATTCCCAAGTTCAGTCCATGTCACTACACACACCTTTTAACTCTACCCTCTTCAAACTGGCATACATTTGGATTAAGTGTGAAATACAGATTTTAAAGGTGAAATTGTACGTTATTAGCACCGTCAGTTATTAGAATAGAGGTTACCTGCCCTGGGAAAGGTCTCTTCAAAAATCTTCTCACAGGCATTAGTGGATTTATAAGCTTATTTCACTATTATATGTTTATGACAGAATTCAGTCAGGTTTAAAATATGATAATAAACATTGGACAATAATTTCATGCCAAATGGGGGTGTAGTCGCATACAGTTTGTTGGATGCTTTTTTTTATCTTCCTGGGTTACATTCTAACTTGTCACTCTGTTCTCACTAGAGAGCCTAATGACCTCCCTCTCCCTACATTGCTTCCAACTCAATACTCCCTGATGCAGGACATCAAAATTCACATCATTGGGGTTGAGAAGCTCCTAAAGAAGATTAAACCCTGTGAAGTAAAGGGTCCTGACAATATTTCTTCTATTCTTCTGAAAAATGTTATCGTGAATAAAGTACTGTTCTTGCTCATATATTCGATCAGTCAATCCGAAGTGGTCAGCTTCACTGCGACTGGAAAAAGGCCCAACATCTTTCATGTCTTAAGGAGGGGTACAAACCCAAGACTGGTAATTACCGGCCCATATTCATCAGCAAGCCTGCCTGTAAGCTACTGGAGCACATGGCTTTTAAGCTTTCCGTTGATATATAATTCATCTTTGTCATCGTTCAGTTCCGACAGGGTCTTTAAGTGTCCGGTAATAGGTTAGTGCATCATAACCCTTGTATACCAAAGTCAGCACAATTTGAAATGAGTGAGTTTAAACCCCTTATGAATGATTTGACACTGAAAGTCTCTCTGACTTCTTTTTTTCTAGACAAACCTATATCAATGTAAAAAAGAACAACCCAATTACTCAGATAGATGGTTTAAAACACATGAACATCTGTTTCGATTTTTGATAAATGGCTTAGGTTTGAAGGTGTTTCTTGGTTAACAACAAAACAACTCTATTGTTTTGGTCCATTTAGAGAACAGTATCGGCAACTGCAAGAGACATAATTTGTATTGTAGTGATTTGTTTAAACCAGTGATCAAAGAATCATGTTTCAGGGGAAATAGAATAGTCAAATATAAGTTTTCTAATTGGATATTTATCTCACTATGGGTTACTTGTGTTTTATTCTGTAAATTAAAAACTGCGTCAGACGATACAAATACAACAAAGGTATCTAGGCAACACAGTTTCTATTAATATTATCATTAGGGTTTAATCAGGTAATAATAACAAATGGGGGGAATAATGATACGCACCGTTTATGATCTCTTCGAATACTTTGAAGTCGCCATCGGTGAAATCTTGTGGAATTTCATTCCTGTAAATGATACCACATATATGGAAATGAACAGGGTGATATAATAGTGAAATAGTGGAGCTTTGAATGGCGCTCATGTTTGGCACATTTTCATTCCTGGCGCTTCGTTATTATTACTCCGGCATGGCTTTAGCACATTATTAATTTGAATGATCCAAACCCTCATTGCTTTATTTTGTTCGTATAATTATTGTCCCCCCTAGCATTATGTTAAAAACCCATGAATACTGCTTGTTGTATTAAGGGTTAACATGTTGCAATAAATATGAAGAAGCCATTGTTGCTGACTTCGGAAGGAGAAATCATATACAACAACAATTATTTGGTTGGGTAAATTCTAATCAGCTGGCCTAGATCCTAGCTGGTGGAAGGCTTTATACAATGAGCATGAACGGCAAGATCCATAAGGCTTGCGTTAGAATATCGATGGGATATTGTGAAGAAACTTGGAATGTGAAGACAGTTAAAGAAGGTATCTTAAGGAAAACAGAAAGCCATGATGTAGAAGATGTGTTGTGTGAAACTGTCTTGGTAAGGTTTGGTTTTATTTTCTGTATAAAAACATATGTACATACATGACAATGAATTAACTTAAATCTTGAATCTTCAAGAACATAACAATAATGATCCTGACTTTACAGATATACATATAGATTGTTCTATTCAGAGCCATTGATTAAATATCTCTGCTCTTCCTATATATAGGTGATAGAAAGAACATAAATGAGCTCACGGAGAGGCTAGACCTGAAATAAACTGTAGTGCAAAAAAAGCAGTAACGTTTGGAAAATGTGAACTTTACTCAAATATGATGACGATGTTGATGATATTTTTTTTTAATTTGAATTGAATTTATTTTCTGTCATTGATGAGTTTGTTGCAAGTCGGTCGGCAAAGCAAATGACTATTGAAGGCGTAAGGAATTTCATTGAGACATTTCTTAAAGTGAGTAACACATAATTTGAAAGCGCTATGTTGAGTTGCCAATTGCATTAATGGTGTTGCTGATAAGAAACACTAACTTGTTCACAAAATCACTTTCTAAACCTGAGATCATAACAAAGCATGCTCTACAAAAATAACTTTTGATAAAGTATAGACTTTTTAGTTTGGTATTAACAGGAGTTAGGTTTTTCTCTATTGTGTAAACATTTTTTTAAGGCAGTTTTTTAATATTCTATTTCACAGGCAGGCATTAATAACTGTTTTAAAAACTTATGATGCAAATATATAGAAATATAGAAATGTAAATCACGTATACATTTTGCTAAAATTGATACATTACTCTTCTTAAATTAACTTCATGGTATTGTATATGTCCTGTCAGGTCACATTTTGAAAGTTTGTTTGAGTACAAGTCAGTGTATAATATAATCAATCCAATCCTCGAATATTTAGTCACCTCGATTATAAGCTCAACATAGTACAATTGTCAAATTTTGCATGTATTAGGCGTTAATATTTATATTGCATTACTACCTATATCATTAAATCAAGCATTATACACACACAATTCCTTGCAAGTCAGGACCCAATTTGTCTCAGCCAATAATGGCGAATCAACTGATACTCGATCCATGAGTACGTTAGAGTCTAGTGCTAGAATACACTTTTAGAGGAAGTAAAACAATCACGAATATATTTATCTTAAATAAAAGACATCGTGTTTTCTATCTACGTGATCCACTATTCCGGTGGGGGGCGATGCTTACCATTGGCAGGAGAGTAAGAATCATATATAAATTATTTACTTTTATTTGTTATTGTTAATTTCTATTTTTTGTTAATAAAGTATTTTGTTTAATTTGTTGTTGAAGGTTACTAATGCCTATTATTGTTTTACTTTGTTTTTATTTGAAGATTTTGTTTCATATGATTTTGATTTGTAAGCTGGCTTTTATTTTTACTTTAATTCGCATTACCGTGGTTAAATAAATAAATGATATGAAATGATAGGTAAACTAAATAATGACAATTTAATTACCTGTAGATGAAAACGGCACAGTGTATCAACTTCGACGATGGATCGAAACTGGTAATGGACCTCGCTTCAAGTAGCTCCCAACCATCTAAAATATATCAAAAGGTAAATTCAACGACTGAATATAAATCTCCGTCATACTTTTACAATTTGTATTGGGAATGAGCAAGTAGCGTTGCCTGTTTATCATAACAATATACGTAAGGAGTGGAGCCCTAATATAAATTTAATCTGGTACAAATACACTAAAAAGGGAACTTCAAATGTTGGGAGGAAATACTTATGCATACCATTACATGAAAACCCCACTTTTATAATAACAAGTGTAGCCTTACAAAATAAACGCCACCTCTTTCGCTGTCAATCGAATTCGCCCCATTCGCTCCTAAAAAAATACTACCACTACTACCCTTTTACTACTACTACTACTACTACTACTACTACTACTACTACTACTAGTGCTACTACTTCAACTACTAATAATACTTCTAATACTACTGTTAATACTACTGCTACTACTACTGCTTCTACTAATGATAATTTACTACCGGTGTGTTGGCTTAGTCAGTAGAGCGTCCGTCCCACAACCGGGAGGTCGTGGGTTCGAACCCCGGCCGCGTCATTTCAAAAGACGTTAGAAGACGGGAGTTGCTGCTACCTTGTTTGACGTTCAACAATAAGGGACAAAGCAACATGGCGCTGCTCAGTGGCTCACGATCAATTGGGCAGGAAGAATTTCCATTTCCGGTTTAAATTAATAAAATTGCACTCTAAAAGATTATTATTATGATTTATTACTACTACTACAGTCAAACCTGTCTAAGGCGACCGCCCAAGGGAAACAACAAATGTGCTTGTTTTAGACAGGTGGTCTTTGTAGACAGGTTCCTTTGATACATGTTTCAATTAGAAACCATTTTCAAGGGAAACAAAAAATGTGCTTGATGTAGACAGGTGGTCTTTGTATGCAGGTGGTCACTAAAGCAGGTTTGACTGTACTACTTCGACTACTACTACTTCTACCACTCCTTTTTTGGCAGATTTAGCCTTTAATTCATCACATCGAAAGGGCGCTTTAATTATTTTTTGAGGTTTATATTCTATTCAGAATAGCTTTACATTTTATATGCGTGGTTATCTAAAGAATCAATCTCCGAGCTACCTTACACGAGTTATGGAGTTCGCATCCATCCGACGGCACCAGCTCGTTCTTATGAAAACTACCTTTAATTCATTTTTTTGCACATACAAAATCTGTCCATTGAAACTTGTTTTGGCTTGATTTAACAATAAAGCCCCTCTGTACTAGTTTGGCCAGGGATTAGAGGGATAAGCGTGGTCACTGACAGGTGGTTATCTCATCAACTCAGCTCTCAATTAACATAAGAAAAAGGGGATCACAGGGGACCAACGGGCACCGTTCAGACATTGTTTTCTATATAGAGAGAGCAAGTTGCTGCAAGTAGTGCAGTGGAGCTTTAAACAAATTAACCTATGTTGTCTTGCTTTTTGAGTGGAAAGGACACTGCACTGTAGATGTACATGTACCGTAAATGCCAATCCTCACAGGTATTAACTGTATTTATAGTCAATGGGCCTAAAGCTGAACAGAGTATAACCACTCCAGGCGCGGATCCACGAGGGAGAAGACACAAAGAAAGAAGTTTCGTTTTCCTTTAAAGTGTAGCAGTTAATAGCCATTTTTTAAAATGAAAATTAGTTACATGTGGAAAGGAAAAAAGGCTCCAAACACAAACAATATTCAACACCATTTCATCACACAAAAAGTTCCAACAGGTGTGGAGCATGTAGCAGCGAATATTTATTCATATATGCACATGACGGGAAGGGGTGTTACTTTTGAATATTGTTTGGTTGACTCATCAAATCAAAGTTATTAAATCTATCAACTCTCATTTATTTGCGTTTGACTTCCTATTCTCCACTTATGAATAATCTCAGGTTGCTGCGTATTTGAGGGAAGTTGATTTTGACTGGGGATAGATAGTGTGTGTATCTCATTCTCTCCCATTCTCCTTATCAATAGACTTCCTGTCTTCTTATCAAACAATAATTAATCTCACAGAGGCCCAAACGCAGGTATTATGTCGACAAAAACAACCATTCCATTATTCCCCCACGCATTCATCTCAACAAATAAATTTAGGATTCGATGTCACATTATTTTCTCGATTTCTAAAACTTTAAGCTTACTTTAAAGCAAATCCTGACACATCAGATATATTTAGCACTTCCCATTAACAAGTAAAAGTCTTTGAAAATTGTCTTTGTATAGCAAAATGTTTAAAAACCAGTTATCGATCTTAATTGAGTTTATGACCCTCCCCCCCCCCCCGTAATTTCTTACATTAATCTTATTCAAATACTAATTTGTTGAATCCAGAAGTTATACTCAGAGGTTTATATATACCCTGTGGGAAATTGTTATACTGAAGAAAACAAAAATGAAAAAATTCTAGTGTAACCTATTTGGTTGAACTCAAAGGTACTGCAATATGAAATCATCCCGTTTAAGCGATGCGAGTAATCTTCTCAAACGTTCATTGTTTATCGACTTGAACCTTTGCTGCTGTGTGTTCATGAGCTAGCGAAGCACAAATTTAAATATTTTTGAGGTCACATTGCGACCGATTAGTTCTCATTATTACATGAAATAACCGATCATGACGGGGTTTTAAAGGCCCACTGCACTACTTGTAGCTACTTGAGCCCTCTATATAACAAACAATGCCTAATCGGTGACCATTGGTCCCCCATGATCCTCTTTTTCTTATGTTAACTGAGAGCTGATTTGATGAGATAACCACCTGTCTAGTGACCTTGCAGAGCGGTCTAATCCCTCCTGTAAACTATGGCAGATAAGCTTTAAAGGGAATCCAACCCTTGTAATAAGTTCATACGTATACAAGCAGTAAAATCAGATAAACAGAATGGCAAAAATTTGAAACGAATTGGACTGATAATAATGAAGGTATGAATGATTAAATATAAGAACACTAAGTCTCTGCAAATCTCAACAAATTGTATTGTGGTCAGTGGATTGGAACGTAGTAGGCGCAAAAAACTATCCCGTTTGTTTTGAACAAGAATTATGATTGATTCATGTTTTTCTCCTAAGTGCCTTCTTTCTTAGGGCACTTCTCTAAATATTTTAAGGATATCATATTATTAGGTCCTCTAAAGGGAAAAGACCCTCCCGCTTCATAAATTTTCGGAAAATTGACATTTTAGTCATTTCGGGAAAGTTTTCCAGGGCTAAATCACAGAGACATTACCGATGTAGCCATTTTGAAGAGCCCATACCTATAGTGATTACAACTTTCTAAAAAATTAATTGTCCGGTTTCTTTCAAAGTCCGATATTTTTTCTCTTCTGCTTTCCTCTAAAATGGAATTCTTGCTTCGGGTAATTCAAACACTGCATATAATAATACAAATATATTTATATGTAAAGCGCAATAACTATGTGGATATATTATACTGCGCTGCAAGAGCTCGTAAATGCTGTGCTATACAAACAATATGGACAAGTGAGTTTTCAGTCTTGATTTAAAATTACCTAATGATGGGGCTTTCCACAAAGAAATGACCGGTCACCGAGGGTTACTTTGGTTTTATATGGGGGTAATTGCAACATAAATCTGTATTGAGTACTACGAAGGTTACGACCATGAGTTTGAGACTTGATAATATGCATCAATTCAGTAACATAACTAGGAGTTTGACCATTTAGAGCTTTGTAAACTATCGCTAATATTTTAAGTGTGATTCTCTGGCGAACTGGCAACCAGTGTAGTTCCTTTATAAGTGGGGTTATTCGAGAGAATTTTGGGAGGCTGCAATTTAGTCGTGCACATGTATTTTGGACCCGATGCAACTTGGAAATTTGTGAGTCTGGCAATCCATACAATAAACGATTACAGTAATCTAGTTAACAGTAATCTAGCTCAGACAGTGATTTAAAACTTGTGAGCGTTATTATCTGCGAATCGACTGTAACGTCACCAGTGATCAGTTTGTCTACATGTACATTGATAAGTTTTGTTCTGTATCGTTATAAATTTTCTGAACTTTATCCAAGAAAAATTTGCCAAATTTGTCGATGAATGATTTTGAATCAACGTTACAAGGTAAAATGGGTTGTTTATTTGACATGTGTAACAAACCCTTCACAATATTGAACAACGCTTTTGTGTTTTCTTTATATTCAGACACAAGATCGTTATGGTGACTCTTCCGTGCCTCATACAATGAGAAGGAGAAAGAGTTACGAACGGACTTTAATAACTGCTTTCCTGTCTTTGTCTGTTTTTGATTTCATCGAC
>JARBES010007786.1:2026-12186 GCA_030265145.1 Strongylocentrotus pallidus | reverse complement strand
TTTTCGTTTTTTGTTTATGGCCCCCCCCCCCCCCCCATTTCCGGCGCCTATGTTCATGGACACGAAGGGTCGATGATAATACACTTGAGCTCGTGAAGTCTGAAGACAGCT
Organism: Strongylocentrotus pallidus; assembly: GCA_030265145.1. Classification (NCBI taxonomy): domain Eukaryota; kingdom Metazoa; phylum Echinodermata; class Echinoidea; order Camarodonta; family Strongylocentrotidae; genus Strongylocentrotus; species Strongylocentrotus pallidus. The sequence continues at coordinate 12,075 of JARBES010007786.1, read as the reverse complement.
TGCGAAGCTAGGTCCCGAGCGAAGTTCAACCAACCACGTACCCACGGTTTTCAGCAAAACAGCAAAATAGCAATGATGCAGCAAAGTCAATCAAACTGTCGATTTATTGCCGAAACAACACAATACAAAAGAAATCTCACTCGATACTGCATGGATGGTGCCAAATCGAGGAGGACCAAATTTGCGAAGGTCTTCCCGGCACCCTCCCGGCACCCGGGTCTCGGAGCGACTGATAAAAATATGGCGGGACACTCAAAAGAAAGACATAGTCGGCTTTGGAGCACCGGCCTTTCTGGAAGAAAAAAAACTTTAAGCCAATCGCGTTGCTACAAATTTGACCAAACAATTTAGCGCCCTCTACGGCGAAACTTTGGTAAATTATTAAATCCACATTTATTCAAAACGTTACAGTACCATCCTCTGCATTTCTTTCGTTTTGCACCTTTCCCTGCCTCTATAGTTATAGATCTATCTCTAGCTGTTCGATGAATATTCATCGACTGTATTATACAGGCCGACGTTTAACCAGTTTCTCTCTCTCTCTCTCTCTCTCTGGCTCTCTTTCTCTCTGGCTCTCTTTCTCTCTCTTCCCATGTGTCAACCTATTTTACCATACAAATGATTGAACTAATATGTAAGGAGAGCAAGAAAAATGGACTCGATACATGGAATCGCCCAGACATAAGGTCATAAAAAACAGAGGCATGCCGACTTCAAAATGTTGCTGAAACACATCAGAATCGAGAAAGCATTTACATTATAGGCATACAAATGATAGCAACTCATTCATGACCGTGTGAGTGATTGATTGTCAAATGTAACAATAAAATGATTTGCCAATCAAAAGGAGAAAAAAAAGTGTATTAAAATATTCAGAGAAAACAAGTACAGACATACAAATAATGTAACACATTCTATTTACTGGGTAAATCATTTTTTCTCCATTATTTATTATTCAAATTCAACCACCTCTGGATAGGGAATCATAAATAATATACCGGTAGCACATCTATATACTTCATGCAACAGCAGTTCTAAATGCGATAGCTCTATTTATCTCTCTATATTTTTATAGATAAATATACATATGATTTAAATACATCAATCTCTTCACACAAACTTTTCAAAAATACACACGTAAACTTATTTGTATTTGTTGACATCAGCAAAGCATACAAATAATTTACAATGCCCTGTGACATATTTTTACTTGGCATGCATTTTTTCATGTCAATCAATAGACTAATGTGTTTTAATATATTATATTTACATCAAAGTCAATATATAATATACATAGTAAAAATTGACTTATTTCAGAATGTTTCAAAGGTGCATTTACTCTATAGAAAGACTGGATATTTTCAAGGTAGATTATTATACAACTAATTCATGTTTGCAGGTGCATTATAGTAAATATGCATGCACAGCACCAGGTACAGTCACAATCGAATAATAAACGAGGCTTGTCAAGTTAATTGCTTGAACGTTGAAAGTTTTTGTTATGCTGAAACAAAGTACGATACTGATATCAAGACTGCATAGAATGATTATTTAACTTGGGATTTAGGGACTTAAAATGTGTTCTACCTTGTAAATTGTAATCACTACAAAACTGAAAAGCAATTACTCTGTATCTACAGAAGGTAAATCTGCACAAACATACAGGACATCTTTTTAGAGCATGAAATCTTTCAAAACTTTCTCAAGGCCATAAATAATGCGTAGGGAGATGACTAAAAAGACAGGGAAAAACGATGTGCATACATGCACCATATTAATGTACACTGCATTCGCTTATGAAACAAATATATGCATCATTTTAGCAGTGCTGTGGCTGATATACATGAACAGTTAACAACTAAATTATTCATACCCCTTGTAAATTTGATGTCTTTTGTGTTTTTTGTTACTCAAGAATGAAAGTGCCTTTGTTTGATACTTTTAGATGTAAGCTCTGATATGTCACTTCCTCAAGAAACATAAATTGGAACAAATCAATAATTCACATACCAGTAATTAAATAATTACAAAACTTTGTAAGGTATGAATAATTTGTTAAATTGTTAACTGTACATGTATTTCAGAAATTAAAAAACCTGAAATCAAAATCAAAATCAACACTTTTGAGAAAACAATAATGGCAACAAGAAATCACATTTCCATGAAACAAGCAAATATCAAACTTAGTATTAGCCTCTTGAAATACATGATATTCAATTGCTACCACATAAAGAATCATCTCAGATCAATGATCATATAAAACCTGAGGCTAAGGCAAATACATAAATACAGACACTTCTTATTCTTAACGGGAAAATATGTCTTAAAATATATCTTAAATATATCTTAAAGTAAGATTTACTTTTGTTTCAGATATTTCTTTTCTGGACGGACATCAATAAGATATATATATTGCGATTTTACAAAATGAATGGCACTATGTTAACAGAGGTCACTGGCTTTTATAATTTTTGCCCCATATAAAATACAATTTATACAGATTTAATTGCAAGATAAAGACTATTCTTATATTATACAATTTTGATCAATGGCTCCAATCTTAGTGATAAAACTATGTGTACAAAAAAAATCCATCTCAACTTGGTTTAAAGCTTATAGTCCCGGAAGGAATGCCATTTTACAGATAGCTGAGGAGGTACAAAAATGTAAGACAATGTTTTGATCACGTCAAATCCTGTATTCAAGATGGAAGAACCCTGGTCAACATAGAAATGGAACAGCCTTAGACCATACCATTAGCTTTTGAAGGGGTGATTTCTCACTGGTAGCTAGCTGAGGAAGTACAGTATGAAGACATCATGGAATCTTGTCCTACCCATTTTCAAGATGAAAGAACCCTTACCATCATAGATAAGGTGCTGGGTTAGACCATACCATTATTTCTGGAAGGGGTGCTTTTTCACTTGAAGCCAAGGAAGTACGGAATAAAGACCAAATACTCTATCTTGTCAATTGACAATGATCCATTCTGAAAAATGAGAAAATACACCAAAATATAACTAGATTTATTTATCATGGAGTATAACATCGATCGACTGTGAACATCAATTGTGGTAATCATGTGTAATTAAGAATTAGAGTTACATACATGTAAAATATGGTGATAAACACTGAATAAAATAACGCAATGAATTTCACCCATTTTTGAAATCTAGTTCAAATGCCCTACAAACAAGATTCTTGGATACGTATCCTATATAGATGAAATTACGTTCATCCCTAGGAACACCCTCGCTCTTTTCATGGACATATCAAAGAGCATAATTTTTACATATTTAGACCAAAAAGAACTACAGCTCTTATAAGCCTATATGTCTCCTAGACGCATTTATAAAAAGAACAGAGCAGGTTTTCAAAATTGAAATGTAATGTTCATTTCAGAAATATATCAAACAAGATCATTTACCTTGCCAATGGTGGACAGGATGTCATTGAAGAGCCTGGTGTCGGAGGCTAGGTCCTTGTTCAGTAATGTTCCCAGTAACTCCTGGAAAGAGGCTAGGCTGATGCAGCCAGTCTGTTGTCTGTCCACAGTAGAAAACATCACCTGAAATGTTGTAATAATAAAAGATGTATGTAACTAAATGGACGTAAAATAAGAAAGGAATGCTTTTAACTGTCAACGTTGAGATCTCTGGAGAGAGGAGAAGGCACAGAGAGAGAGAGAGAGAGAGAGAGAAGAAGAGTGACAGACACAGAGAGACAGATGGAGAGAGAGAGAGAAAGGAAGAAAGAGAGAGAGACAGAGAGAGACAGAGACAGACAGAGAGAGAGAGAGAAAGGAAGAGTGACAGACAGAGAAATAAAAGAGGAGGTAGATTAGAGTGAGAGAAACAAGCGCCATAATGTTAAACCTAAGTTTGACCCCTATGCCTCTGGGAACCGGATGCTCTCTGCATTAAGCCTATCGGAATGGAGAATTCAGTAACAGGTTGACCTTTAGCACCACCTTGTGTCATTCTCCTGTTAATTTCTGCAAGAATCATTAAGATTGTGCAGCTTTGTTCAGTCATCTCCTGGTAGTGCACTACCTCCTCTGCTACGGATATGTGATTTCAATACAGAGTTTTAAGTTTACTCAGACTGCCACTGTGTCTTTATGTTTTGGTGACAGCGGTGGGATATGAACCTACACAATCATAATGACTGGTATTATGACATACAGAGAAAGAGAGTGTGTGAGAGAAAGAGACAGATAGAGAGAAAGAGAAAGAGAAAGAGACAGAGAGAGAGAGAGAGAAAGAGAGAGAAGGAAGAGCGAGGGAAGAGCGACAGAGAGAGAGAGAGAGAGAGAGAGCCAGAGATAGAAAGAGACAGAGAGATAGATAACCAGGGTGATAGACAGGCAAACATACATTGTAATCACGATGCTTACCACAAACTGAGTAAAGTTCATATTGTAGCATTGACTGGGTTAGATTCTCAAAGGAATTCCTCAGTATAAGAAGACTTGGTGAGAAAGAATGTGAGAAAGAAAGACAGAGAGAAAGGAAGAGCGACAGACAGACAAACAGACAGTCACTTACACAGAAAGCCTGTCAAGAGGACAAACAGAAAATGATGTATTGACAATATTGTTGCTTACCACAAACTGAGTAATATTCTGTTGTAGCATTGACTGGTTGACCTTCTCAAAGGCATCCCTCACAGGACCAGTCAGCTTGGCTAGTCTCTCACACAGGCAGCTGATCGTCACAAACTCCTCCAAACCAAAGAAAGTACTAGCACTAACTAGCTCATAAGCCTGGAAAGAAGACAAGTCAAGAGATCCATGATCATCATGATACCATTGTGTGTTCATGGGGCAGATAAGTAGAAGTGTTGTTAAAACAGACAGATAATGGGAAGTTTATGGTTTAATTAAATTGGATCACTAAAAAATGGATAATCCTCTGTAGACAAATCAGTCAAGACGTGTGATGCCAACTTTATTTGTTGAGCAAGAGAAGATCCAACGTTACTGTCTCTCTTTCCAATTACACTATGACTAGGTGATCCTACATATGCTCTGGCAACAATTTGCTTCAGGCTTTATGTTGTCAAAGTGATAGTGTTAGTGTTTGGGGTAGGATGAGGTATAATGTTGAGTCTATAGGGTTGAAATAAGTAATTTGGTAAGTGTAGGTAGCTGATCGCAGAGCAATATTTACTGAAGCATGTGTCATACAACATATGATGTGATACACATATTTTATCATATTATATGATACAAACAAACTTAAATTTCTAATTTGTTACTATTTTTAAAATTTTATGTCAACATATGCAGTTACATGATTGTATTTTGAAACTTTTTTTTATACATTTCATATGTTATTTGCTTTGTAATGTTAACAGGACCATGTTGAAAAACAGTAAATCAAAACATATTATCCTGTATAAAGATGTTTTAATAAATAAATAAATAAAATAATAAATACAATTTTCTCACCTCTTTGATATATCTCTGTTGAGGTCTTGATAAATTCTCTGGAAATGTGGTCTCAAGTTCTTTGAAGGTTATGTGTCTGAGAAAGAAAAATGTACATTTAGATGTAAGTATATATACAAATTATATACATGAAAATACACATTACAATCATGGTGACCTGTCCGGGAATTATGCATAACGCTTCGACTCTAGCTCACTAAAAAACATGAGGCTTGAGATATGGTCAACATAACCATTAAGAAAAAGACTACATGACATAATAATACAATGCAGTTGTATTGTATGTATGATCTGTAACATAAAAATGAGAGGGCAGTTGCTGAGCCAGAAATGGATACAAAAGTGGAAAACCATATAATTGTCTGAAAATTTAGGGAGGGAGATTCATATTCTTTACAATAACTTGAATCTTTGATGTTTCATAATGCTCACAAACAATCGAGTCCTGAATACAATTTTCTGAGTGTTTTTTTCAGTAAACATGCTCGATATGCCTGTGTCATCTCCGCTCAGTTTAACAGATATCAAAGAAAAAACAGCAGAGGTTTTGTATATCTTCTTCAACTAAATGTTTGAGTTACCTAGATTTGAGAAAGGAAGAGCCCAAAACAGAATTATGAACATCAGAAGTACCATTGACTTCATATTTTGCCCGATCCGAGCTCCAGTAGTGCTATCAACTTAATACAATCATTAAAAATACTAACATCAGTAATATATGGGACGAAATAGCCTAGTTCCGTCCACTAAAAAATAGTACAACAATGTTCTGCTTACCCATCTTTATCTGAGTCAAGCTTGGTGAACTTGAGAGCAAGCTCATCCCGCTTCTCATCACTCATGTTAAGATGAAGATCAGCCGACATGAGGGGGTTGGGTGAGGGGGGCTTAGGGGTGTAGGGCTGTTCAAGGACCAGTCCTACAGGGGCACTATCCTCCAGAGGCTCGTCAATGTCCATCTCGGAATCTGGGCGTGGCAAGCTGCATGGATAAGAGATTTTTTATTAGTATCAAATATAGGAAGACAACAGATAACTTGAATTTATCTAACTACAGGAATAAGTAATATTATTTCATTCTTTGAAGTAATTAATAACTCACAACCAATGCAGGGTTATGCCATGCAGACATATACTGCCCCATAATTTGTCCTACCAAGTAATGAGTTATAAGAATAATCATTTCAAAAGCTGAATAGTAACCAACGTTAAATCAAGGAAGGAATTCACTGTTGTCTTACTATATGTATCTTATTTCTCAAAATCAATTGAAATCCACTGAATGAGTACCGGTAATCATTTAACATGGAATGCAAGATCAACCAGCAATTACGTGTGGCCATTGGATCTCATAATCACTTTTATATTTTACTGCAATACAGTAACCTTCAATCAATGTTTAAAGGAAATCTTACAATCTGTTTACTTGTCTCCAATTGCTGCTAAACAATCTAGCAGATGTTGTAAATATATCATTGATTTTGACCCTGTTCTAATCATGGCATGAATTCTAGATATGAGGGCCCTGTCTTAAAAAGAGTTGCAATTGATCCAAATCAATCTTAAGTTTGCAGTCTCTTATCTCTTATGTACATAGTTGTGATCGATATCAATTGCAAATAAGTTGTGATTGATATCAACTCTTTGTAAGACAGGGCCCTGACATAGCAATACAATTTAAATCCCACATACCTGATATCATTGGTAGCATCATCAGGCTGGTCTAATGTGATATCTTCAGGATCATCTACTGGTTCTTCCTGTAGTCTCTCTTCCGTCTCCATTCTCTCATCAGTCCTCTCTTCAGCACTGCTTAGAAAGATTAATCACAATAGAATCCTTAGCTAACCAATATCAAGGGCTAATCTAATCATCAATCTATTTGGGATCTAAAAAACTAAGATTTTATGAGACGAGCCATTTAATCATATTACATTAGGCCTAAAAAAGAAAGATGTTGTATTGCCCTTTAGGTGCCAAAACATGGGTCAGTCGGTCAAAAATCTTGTTTTTTTCCTGTCCTCTTTTGGGCTGATATTTCTTAGTTTTAAATGTTTTAAAACAATTTTTTTCTAAAAAACAGTAACAAAAAAAAATTAAAAAAAACATTTTTGGGTCGGTCGCAAAGGGCAATACAACATCATTTTTTTAAAGCCTTAGTTTGATCTATTGTCTCACTACTAAATGTATGGAATTACATTGTATCAAACTTCTATTCATTAACCAATGTTTAATTTGAAGAAGAAAAAAAATTATTCATCAACGGGTGCGAGAAGTTGAGCAGCTTATACTGTCCATGAAACTGTAAGGATCCCACTCTGTTTTATTTTAGAGGTGGAAAATTATGGGCTCACGTACTGCTGATGACATTTTCAGAAAGTATTTGCGAAGATATGAATCGACGTTGCTTTTTCTACCTTTCTGTCACTATGGGTACATCGGCAATCTCCTCTCTAGATCCAACTTTCTTCACCCTCTCCACTCTTTGTCCACCTCCATGTCCGCACTGTGACCTTTGACCTCCCGAAGCTCTCGATCCACGGACGGTTGACCCATCTGCTGTGCTCACTCCCGAGTCATCCTGGCGAAGGTCTCGCCGATTTACTTTCGGTTTAACCGGAGTTCTATGAACAGTGAAAGGCACATGCTGTGGATCAACATCCCGCTCTGTTCTTTGTCTCGCCACTGGGGGCGCTGTAATACTTTGCTTCCTTGGTGCGGCATCTTTAGCCGGTGGTGATGCTTTGTAATTGGATACGCTGGGAGGCGCAGAGCTTGGGAGGGCAGCCTCTTGCTTGATCCTCTCCTGCCATTTCTGCTTGCGGACATTGGTCCCATGCGAACTAGTGAAGAAATGTGGAGTAAGAGGAAGAGTAAAAATAAAATAATTTTAAAAAGAGAGCAAAAATATTCAATGGATTAAACCTGCTGAGGGATTCTCATGGTCAGCCTCCTGGGCCAAGAGTATCCACATTCACCAACCAGAATAATAGCTTACAAAGCTATATGACACACAGTTATATAAACACAACTACAAACACTTATAAATTGATAGCGTATTACAAAGATAATTACAGGCTACCGTAAATTATTCATGACTAAAAGTTATGAACTACAAAACTTCTAGATCCAGATGTGAAGAAATCAGTCATTTCATCGCTGTTCATGTGTGAAAAATCCTTTTTCAATCACTCTGGAGCTCAAGCATCTAGATTTACATGTAGCTCTTTAACATTGGTGGCAGCGGTGGGATCGATGCATACCCGCCAACATTTGAAAATAAGAATTAGGAATTTCTAGCATGGTATGCCTTCGAAAATAAGAAATCTGTACCCTCAACAGGCGTTCGCACATGCAGCGGCAGTGTAACTGGCAATACGCGGTAAATCCGGTCCCCTGGCTGTTTACTTAAAGTTAAAGGCACATACATGCTCTCTTAGAGCAGTCGGGTAAAACAATCATCATCTAACATGAAACCAAAACTTACCTTGGGAATGTCAGCCCCCTCCCAAGGAACAGTTCCTGTGCCTCTGCAGGTAGGACCGCGTTCTTGACCTTATCATACTCTTCCCGCCAATCTAACCTAAAAGAGTTAAATAAGAGGAAGACGAGTAAAATATAGAATGCCTACACTAGTGTCCTTTGGCAAGACGTTAATTTACATTTGCCACTCTCCACCCAGGTGTTGTAAATGGGTACCCGGTAGGAAGAAATTGCTTGAATGCTCTAATAGCACCTTTCAGATTAAGATAGGCAGTCTAATCATTTTTCATTATTTAATGGGCATATTGATCATGTCGGTGGTATTTGCATGGGGCTTTCTTGACAAAGACGATGTCCAAATATGGCATTGTGTAATTATAAGCATGACTAGCTTTGTCTTCTACGTCTTTGTCTTTAATTGTCTTTAATAAGGAGAATTAGCTAAACATATGTCTTTGGCTTCACTGCTTTACATGCTTTCTACTAACGTAGGATGTGATAAGATTGTAAAGTCAAACCTGCTTTAGTGACCACCTGTCTACAAAGACGACATTTTTGTTTCCCTTGAAATTGGTTTCTCATTGAAACATGTACTAAAGGAAACTGTACATAATGACCACCTGCCCAGAACGTCCACTTTTCTTGTCTCCCTTGGGTGGTCTTTATAGACAGGTTTCAATGTATCTGCAAAAGAAACGCTTACTTGTTTGACAAGTCGTGGGAGTGACCCCCTATGTGAAGGTCACTGTACTTTTGTCTGTGAAGGGGGTGGGCCATCCGCCTCTTCTGACCTCTGACATTGAACAGGCGCTCCTTCTCGGCAAGAAACTTCTCAGGCAAACTCTGTCCCCTAGAACAAAAAGTCACAGAAGAAGAGTTGCATTAATGACAGATTTATGCACACAATTGAGGCTCATTCACATATGATGTAGCAACACCGCTGCAGTTGCAGCATGACAACGTAAAATGTAATACACTACACATTTCTGTGTGTAATAACACTGTGCGTGGTGAATATGTACAAGTCTTTTGTCGCACAGTTGCTATTCATTAATACAGGTAAAAAGAAAACGTGCTGGCTTTTTGCTTCGCCATATCTGACCACGGCTTTAGGA
>JARBES010006927.1:0-12227 GCA_030265145.1 Strongylocentrotus pallidus | reverse complement strand
GGTCACTGTTGAGGCCTTTCTTTCGCCCTACCTATCTCCAATATCACAGAAGCTACAGACTTCGTACAAATTGCTCTTGATAGTCCGAGAGAAGCTCTTTCGTTTGGCACGTAGAAACACGGCGTCATTGCACGCACATCGTTGTGACACGATTGCATTTCTAGTTTTAAAGTACATTTGTTTATGGACATGTAGAAGGAAATGTGTTATTATATTATACCTATTATTATAGTATACCTATTTTACTGTGATTATTAAGACACTTTAAAATGATTCATATTATATTTATTCTTGGGAACCTACAAAAACAAGCTAGCTTTCCAGTAGATTCCTGTTTCATTTCATAATTTTTAACTTATTTTGTTAAAAAGAAGGTTGAGTTCTGGGAAGAGGTAAAAAATAATTTGAGAGCGTTATTATTGTTGTTATGCAAGTTTTGAAGAACATCAGATAAAAGACGTTCCGTGAAAAGCATGACTCTTCAAATGCCTTAATATTCTAAATATGGCATGTAACATATTAAGAATCGGGACAGATTTTTACGCCACATGTTTGTGTAGTCCCATATATGTGTACAGTGCTTGTAACTTTACCAAGACTGGGCCAAATTTCTTATCATTTTGATGATTCCAGAATCTTGAGGTACACACCAATACGGTACTTATATGCTACAATGTAGATGATCAACCATTTCTTATCCTTTCCACAACGTTTCTTTCACAATGCAATCGCATGACCAGAACTCAACTTTATCCTTAACTATGTTTTTTATTGTGCAAACAATTGATGTATGAAACGGAATAAATTTGAATCAATCAATCAATCAATCAAGGGCAATGCTAATCAATGTTCCAAACTACAATACATTGTACACTGCACATGTATGGCTTACCGGTACTGCAAATCATCGGCTCATAGCATCAGGTCCAAGCATGGTCCCATTACCCGGCCTTTTGTGAAAACATGTACACTGTACCCCTTTATTTATGAAATGCCGGGGTAATTTTTGTGAACTAAACCCCTCTCATCTACAAGTGGTCTGGTCCAATTTACCTGACACTTTGTGAAAACCCTACAGCAAATCTACTAAAGGTCACTTCACCTTCCGCTTTTGTTTCATGGAAAGCTGTGTAAATGCGACCACCCGATGATTGGAAATAAGGCCATGTACATGTACATGTAGAGATAATATGCAGTTCCAGTTTTAAATATGTACATGTGAATACAAAATAAACTTGAACTGATATCTGTCAATAAAGACCGCTCAAGGAAAAACAGGTAGTCTTAAATCCCCACTGCACTACTTACATGTATAGCTACACTGTACTTGCGCCCTCTATAGGCCTATAGCAAACAATGCCTAATCGGTGACCATTGGTCCCCCATGATCCTCTTTTTCTTAAGTTTAATTGAGAGCTGATTTGATAAGATATCCACCTGTCCGTGACATGCAGAGGGTCTAATCCCTCCTTAAAAACTTATTAATTATGACTGAATATATTAAGATGTACATATGTAAGTGTTTCTTTAAACATCTTCAAAGAAAAGACAGGAAAAGAATGAAACTTTGTTTTTTAATTAAAAAAATAAACCATTTTGTTGTGTTTATTTTCTTGGTTACCGGTAGTTAAAGTATGAAACATTGAAAGAAATGGAGATGATGCTTGTGTGATTTTATTTCCCCCACTTTTTTATTCATTTTTTTTCTTTATTTAAACACAAAAAAGAAGATGTGCTTGTGAAATAACTGGTTGCTAAAAATGTGATTGTGATGGTGTTTGTGCTTTTTTTTGTGGTTCAGATTGTGAGAATTAGTTATGCTGTATCAACGCATTACTGACACTACGACGAGACATTTCTCTTCAGTGCAGTGTCATGGCTTAGATTGACCCTGAAAAAGAGCTGAAGCAAGAAGGGTCAGACAGCCCGAAAGTCGATTGTCAATTTCATTGTTTACATGTGCACGCCAAGTGGATAGCCATCCCGACCGTCGCCATCGGGTCCCGGATTCGTTTTATGGAAACCGACGCTCCTATAAAAGTAATGAAATACATGTACATGTATGTACATGTATGTATGAGATTGCAGTATTGCACACCACTAAAATTAGTCCACCTTAAACTTAAGTATTTCATTTTTAACAATCAATTTCTAGCTCATCCTGAATCGGTTGGAACCGCCGATATAAATATGGGTTGCAAAGCAGTTCGCTGTTCGCGGCACGGGGCTGTTGTTGCCAGCACAGCTAGCTATTGTACTGGCCGGGTCTCGGCAGGACAAATAAATCAGGTTAAAAAGCATTAATGTTAGAATAATAAAACGGTTTTTCTAAAAAATTCTTCTTTACAACATACCAATCAAATAATTTTGTAAAGACAAAATAAATATTTTTCTCTTATTTTAGATACTGCATGCTTCTTTTAAAAGCTGAAAATTACTTGGTAATCACAACAGTTTCGATACTGATAGCTGTTGCTACGCAAGTTCGGACTAGTCACGGAAGGAATGTGCAATGCACATCATTAGCTGTGTATAGAGGCAAGTGACAGATCCTGCTAGCTGATTTCGGGACACCGGTTCCCGAACAGTGCATGGCCGTCGGGACCCGGTTTATAAAAGTCCTGACATGACTCGGACCTAAAAAGAATGTGTGCTTAAAACGTCTCCTGTAGATATTCTATTGATTGTTTGATGTTTTTTGAGTGACATTTCATGATTCCTGTAGCCGGAAGCGACCGCTAGTGGATGGCCTTGTTTGTGTTAATTGTGTATGCGTTTCTGTGTAACAACTGTGGTTTTGTCCTTCACACAGTGGCTGAGAGCCAGCGATTGACTGCTGACAGCCCTGTAGCTGGTGCAGGCGGTCGTTGTGGCAACACAACGTCTTCCTTGCGGCGTCAGAATGGGCGGTCGCTGGTTGCGTTAGGCAAATGGTCGTTATACTGTAGGTGGGCTAGTTAGTACATGAATGTTCTGCGAGGGATTTATTAGTGGTCGTTATGGACAGGTTGGCGCTAAGGCAGGTTTGACTGTAGTTCATTTTTATTGCATTTAATGATTATACAATGTATTTCTATGCTTTGTAAACAAAAGAGCACATTTAATTGGAGAATAAGTAATACTCTCTTGAAATATTGTATCATAGGTTCACTCATTCAGTTAATTTGTTATGGATGATATTACAATATAGGGCCTTCATTGTTTCATTGTATCATTTATTAATCAAAATTTTCCTTCAACATGTACATTTTGTTATTACAAATATCACACATGTGCATGTTTATGCATGTGATTCAACCAGGGCTTATTATTTGATTTTTAATTATTTTTTTCTTCTTCTTTTCTTCTTCTTTTCTTCTCACAGGGGGGCAAGGTGGGCATTGGCTGGTTAGGGTTAGGCCTTGCCCTCTTCCTAGCAACGTTTGGTCTGAGCTACCCGGTAGTGCTCATCTCATCCTTTCTAGCTTTTGCAGTTGGGTGAGTATACTACATGTATTTTGTAAGCCTGCGACGTGTACACGGATGTTTTGGTACTCGTCCGTTCGCCAACTACACATGTTCTATTTCTCGTATCCGTGTGCTTGCAGTGACTTATGTATGAGTTGAAGGGATATGAATCATAGACTTTACTTCATGGTTTACAAACGTACTCGAAGTAAGACACACAAAGCTTTCTTAAAATCATTTCAACAACTTATAAACCTTGCTAGCGATGTTCACCTCAAAGATTATTCATCAATCAACAGAGACCGAGACCTACTACCGCTCAGAATTGGTTGTGCATGCCCGCCTTCTAGTTGAAAAAGTACATGCGCTGTCAAATTAACTGGAGGTCACATGTTGTGCTTCATGCATGACCCCTATCACGGTTTAATACGCACACTACTTGTAGTACATTGACTGTAGTAAAGCCTCAATTTCTTGGTGCGTGCTTGCTCGCCGTTCGCACAATGCAAGGCTGTGCCGCACGTGTGATCATAAGATCATTACCGTATTTGCCTGCGATAAGGCCTCACCCCCAACTTTGACATTTCGCAGAGGAAAAAAAAAAAACCAAAACGGACCAAACAAACAAATCATCGTAATTTTCTTGTAGCTAGAACACTATTGTTTCTACAAAATGATACCAAATTCATCAATATTCTTATAAAATTAACAGGAAAAAACTAAAGTTTACCTAAAAAATTATCGTAATTTAGCAAATCTTCATCAATTTTGAAGCTAGTACTTACTGTATCGCAGGCAGATTTGGTTTATCCAATTTACATTGTATACCCCTACCACTAAGGCTGTGCATTTATAACCGTGTACTGAGGTACTCGAGTACACTCTCAGGCTTACAGGCGAATACTTGAATACTCGGTGGCCATCTTTTTAGAATCGCCATTTTTGTTACTCCCATGATAATCCCCATTTTCCCCAAACATTTTGATACCATGTCTATCTTTTTATGACCTATAATAACGGAATGAGCGTCCCTTCCAGATAAATGTCGAAAGTGCGAGCTCTTGTAATACTAATAGGGCTGTTAGGGCTACATTTGTATATAGGGGTTGTTTGGTGCAGATACTTCTTAAAGCACCAAATTTGGCCCAGAGGTAGCTTATACTATACTATTACGATTTCTGCCGGGCGCCAAAAAGGGCACCCTCTGGGACCACCATATTGGGCAAATCCAAAATGGCCGCCATCTGAGTTAAAGGTCAAGCGTAGTTCCAAAAGGAAAAGGGCTTGTATGATAAAAGTTAATACATTGTGGGGGTTTGGGGGGTCAGAGAATCTGATTATAATGTTCTTTCATCGATTTGAGATCTCCGCCGGGCTGTAATACTGGTTATATTGGTCAAATCCAAAATGGCCGCCATTTGAGTTACATGTACAGGTCAAGTGTAGTTATGAAAGGAAATGGGCTAGTTTGATAAAAGTTGATACATTTATGGGGTTTTCGGGGTCAAAGAATCTGATTAAGATGTTCTTTCATCGATTTGAGGTCTCCTTGGGGCTGCCATACTAGTTTTATTGGTCAAATCCAAAATGGCCGCCATCTGATAGTTACATGTACAGGTCAAGTGTAGTTACGAAAGGAAATAGGCTAGTATGATAACAGTTTATATATTTATGGGGTTTTCGGGGTCAGAGAAACTGATTATGATGTTCTTTCATCGATTTGAGATCTCCTTGGGGCTGTCAAACTGGTCATATTGGTCAATCCAAAATAGCTGCCACCTCTGAGTAAAAGGTCAAGTGTAGTTCTAAAAGGAAAAGAGTTAGTATGATAAAAGTTGATAAATTCATGGGGTTTCCGGTGTCGGATAATCTGATTATGATGTTCTTTTATCGATTTTATGTCACCAATCCTGTCCTAAGGCTACAATGAAGTCCATTTTCTGGTTGAAGAGGATGAGGGAAGATGCACCAAATTCACACTTGAGTGGGTATAATCTTGGTCTGCGCCCATATATCGTTTCATCATTATGTTCTACTAGTCGTTGCTGTCAATGTTGTTGCTACATCCGCCCTCGCATTTGCAGAGCATCGTTTCACTGGTGACCCGACGTGATCTAAACCCGACCAATCTGCTGAGTCGCAGACATCCTTCATCAAAACTTTTTCAATTATTGTCTCCCTTTCCTTTATATCTTTGAACTGTCATCATGCCTACTGACGATCACACCCATTCTTTAACTTCTGAAACTTCTGCTTACCCTTAACCTGTCTCCAATGTTCAACTCAATCTTCCTCCTTTCTGGCACAATGATCCTACTATTTGGCTGCCCAAGTCCAGGCACGATTCATGACCCGACCCCCTCCCAGTATTTGATGGCAGAGCTAGCTGTTACTTACAAGTTCACCAATATGATGAACTTGATTGAATTCATTTTCAAACTTTATCCTGAAATAAAAAAGCATAAAGTAACGTAAAGGATCACATCAATGTGAAAAAGTGATGAAATATAAAACAATTATAAAACAAAATCACTCCATTCTGTTTCCTATATCGGTAAAAATAGGAAACTTCTGAATTCTGTCTCAACCTGTTTATCTTTTTTTTCATAATTTTATTGTATGAGACTAAATGCTGGATTACCACAAGGAATCTTAAACATTTGAATGTTAATAATTGTAAGGTGTGTGACCCAATTTTCCACATGATGCTTTCTACTTCCACATGAAGGAGCGTCATAAAAATAAGCTTCTAAAATTTGAGTGAAATTAGTCTACTGGTTCTAAATATGTTAGAAGCAAAAGTTTCCTTAATTTTTTTTCCATAAAACAGAACACAAACTTACAGTGTGGTTGGGAGGGGGGGGGGTAATTTATTACTTTATCACCAATATCTTTAAAAGGGAACATCTCTCAGGGTTAACATTTTGCGTGGGTAATGAGAAAAATATCGGGTCACACACCTTTAAGCAACAAATCCGCAGGACTAGCACAGGGTATCAAAATTGAACGAGTTCCTTTAAGTATTTTAAAACTAATTTCAATTTAGTAATGTCGATTGTCAACTTTTTGCCCTGCTGCGGGCTGTTGAAATTTTAAGTTTGCATAAATTATATTGTTTGTTTAAAAAATCACTGTGCTAGTTTCAATCCCTTTATACAGAAATCAGTAGGAACAAAAAACTAAAATGGAGTTTCACCTCAATTTGCCCATCAATTATCATCCTTTTTCTTTTGAAGGGTGAACAATTGTTTTCAAGATTCCTATTGATTCCTGCATTGCATGAATGGTTATGAGACTATTTGTATCCGGGACCTTCTGTGACTGATCACAGAAAAGCAAATGCTTTCATCAGCAGCGAGATACAAATTTCAGTCTAAACAGGAACAAGAAATATGATCAATTGAAAAGGTTGTTAGTATGAACGTTATATTTTCAATATAAAACTTTTTTGTAATGATTGTTGTTGCAAAGTTGGCTGATGGCGCCCCTCCAATCAATGATGACGTCAATAAACACCATAATGTTAATTAAACAGAAAGAATTGAAGATGGAAAATTTAAGTCAACAATAAACAAATGCTTTTATCAGCTGCGAGATACACATTTCTGTCTGAACAGGAACAAGAACTGAATAGGTTAATGTTAGTATGAACGTAATATTTTCAATATCAAACTTTTTTGTAATGATTGTTGTTGCAAAGTTAGTTGATGGCGCCCCTCCAATCAATGATGAGGTCTCTAAACATTTAACATAATGTTAATTAAAACATGAAGATGGAGAACTGAAGTCAACATTGAAATGAACCAACACTAAATAAAACTGCGTTTTGTGAGTCTTTATTGCGAATGTTAAAGTATAACTTGACTCATTTAACACTCCGTGGCACTTGAGGTTGAGAGATGACATCAGCATAATAACCTGTGTAAATAATCCAAAACAATATGGTCTCTTAACTTTGGGTGACACATTACAAAGGCTGACGTTGTTATTTTTAAATGTTGCATGGAACTTGATGAAAAGAAAAACAAAATGCATAACAATTATTTGGAAATGACCACATGGTTGCTGAAATTTGGTGTCCCTTTTACACAAGAAACATGTCAACGATTATGATAATTTGGAAATGTACAATTAATCTGATGATTGTGGAATGATAAAGGGTATTAAGACAGATGATGTGATTTGAATAGAAGCAGCGAAATTTGTGTTTGTATGATTATGGAGTTACTGGAGTCGGCCAACTCTTCAATTATGCTTTTATACACTTTTGTATAGTTTTTTGTAGACTGTCACATGACCGAAACAAACTAGCTTCAAGTAGACAAGTACTATGAAGCTATTTATACAACTTAATTTTAATTTTATTGGAATTTGGAAGTTAAATTCAATCCAAATTCAAAGTTCTCTTTCACAGAAATACATGTACATGCATTGATTACAAAATCGCTCCACAAAGACTTTGTTTCATGTGTAAAGGGGACACCAACATTTTTGGTGTCCCATTTACACATGAAACATGATATTTTAAATTAATGTGTGGGAATTTGCATGTGAACTTGAAGATGAAACTTAATAAGGTGTTATAACATTTCCCAAACTGCAATTTAAAGAGCTTTTTCCAATGAATGAAGGATCTCTATGCTTTTCCATCATATATATTTGTTCAACATAGCCGAAAATACCCCAAATTTGCATTTTTTGTTTAAAAAGCCCAAAATGTGTATTGGTGCCATTCATTTGCATCAAATGAATATTCATTGGCATTTGTTTCATGAATAAAGTGCTCACAACAAAGTATTAACCTGGTAAAAAGACTCCCTGATACTAAAAACAAGTGACTGATAGAGCACCAAGACACTTTTACTTTGGTGTCCCCTTTTCCCACTTTACACGTGAAACATGCCTTGTGAAGTTCTGTTTCGGTTGATATTAACATCAAGTCATGGGACAAAGGGATTAAATGACCACTTTTTTCTGAAAGTGTGGATGTTTAGAGTTTAGACAATTGAATATGACATTTTTCATAAGATTTAAACATTTTGAAAATTTAGGTCCCATGTCACAGTTTGGTACCCTACTAACTGGAAATACCCATTTACACAATATGGCCGTCCTGGAGGGCCCCCTTCTCGGCGCCCAGCAGAAATTGCAATAGTATGGTATACTCATAAGCTACATGTACATACCTCTGGGCCAAATTTGGTGCTTTTAGAAGAATTTGCACCAAAATATCCCTATTAACAGCCCCCACTATATTGAATTCTTGGATTCCCATAATGTAAGACCCACTCTGCTCCTGTATTCAGTGGGTTATTGTGTACAGCTTATTCCAAAATTTATTGTATATCTAGGAAGGAAAATTTAAGTACGATCACCAATTTGTCTTAACTTTTTTTCTTCTTCCTGCAATGACAGGGCCTTATGGGTTGTGTACAGCGGACCTGGGGCCTCGGATTCAGTGACCATCTTGGATTTAATCACCTCAGCGACCCAGCTACGGGAAGAGAGTATTGGAGGGAGACAGGTACTAATAATAAACAAGCATTAAAAAGACCATCCAAATACCCATCTCTGCAAAATAACCCCAATAATTCAGTAAGTAAAAATAAATGAATTTAGAAAATTAATTTAAATACTAGGGAGATTATTGTGGCAAAGTCTATTAAAAACCATATTAAATTAAAGATTGACAATACGGAGGAAACTTGTTATGAAGAACTCTGACATAGCGAGATACCTGATAATTATAACAAGCTCATTTTGCTTGTCTCAGCTCTCTTTATTCTTTTGGGTTTTTAACCTAATATAACAAGGTAATTTCCATGCTCCCATTGTCCTCATTATGATGAGTTTTGTTTGCATTAATTTGTTTTATTTTTTGTATAAACCAGATTGTTGAAAAGATGCAAGTTGAGCCAAGGTCGTATAAAATTGACAAGAGACTAACCGGAGCTAGTATCATAGATGATCAACTCCAAGAGGTACAGTTTTTTTTCTCTCATTAATCCATTCTTGTATCAAATTATTTTTGTTGTTGTAATTCATTAATTTGCCAGTGCATGTACATGTATCTCCTACATTGTTATGCCTCCACCCACCGAAGATAGTGCTGGAGGCATCATTTAAAAATTTGTCATGTGCCCATTGAATTGATGAAACAATTTTCCTATATATATATATATTTTCAAGAGTCGTACATGTAGTTTGAGTTTTAATTCTTTGTTTCATTAGTAAATTTATGTGAGTACAAAATATCTTTCATAATTGTACATTTGTACATTGCACATGTACGAACTTTCGGAAGTTTTTTTTGCAATTTTTGTCTTAATTTGTTGTCATTTTAAACAATTAAATAACTCGATGATCACAGTTAAAGAAAAAGACATATTCTCTCGAAATGAAGTTTCCCCCAGTAATATTTTGATTAACTCTTTGAGTATACACTTAGTGATTATACATAATGCATTCGACCCCCGAGTTTGAATAGATTAGTAATAAGTTTATCAAATCCTACATGCCCATTTTATGCGTATTAATAAAATAACACTTCCTTTCTGTGTATTGTATTACTGACTCTATGTGGCAATGTACATCCTTGGTATGAGAAGCTGAGCAATGATGAGCAGTTCACACATGAAATATAACTATTAGTCCCTGCATGCTCATACATTACGTTCATTGGCAAATGTGAACACATCCAATATCTATTTATCATGCTATCATGCTAGGTTGTGTTGCTCACACTGCGTGACTATGTGCACCCCTGGTATCATAAACTAAGCAACGATGAGCAGTTCACACATGAAATACGACAGGTCATCCAGAATGCCATCATATCCGTTGCCACAAAGTAAGTCTGAAAGCTATCAGAAAATATATGTTTCTTTCTTCCTTTGTTACTGGTAAAGAACCTGAAACAGATTTAAATTGTGTATAATTATGACTTTGCTTCATTTTGTCATTCAGATGTTCATTTCTTTACTAAACAACAACAGCGGCAACATTAACTATTTAAAAATCTATATAAGGCTTCCAAGTGGTACAATACATCAGTGTATTCAATATCTTTAGCGCAGTACCTGGATGACTGACCAATATCATTTTCATGTTGCTCAGTCATCCGGGAACTTCAAATATCAATATCAATATCATGGCGATATCACACGAAAATAAAAGTCAAATTTTGCTAGTCAGACTAACATAGATAATAATAATAATATTGTATGGCTTTGTTTTCGTGTCATACAAGAATATATTGCTCTCGCTAAGACAACATTAGACTCGTCTTTTACTCGTCCAATATTGTTATAGCTCGATCAATATATTCTTGTATCACACTCAAAGCCATCCAATATATAACTACTACTTCTTGCTGTAATTTGTATTGAGTGAATAATTTCACTCAAATATTTAATACAATGCGTCATTTGCTATTTTAATGTATTGGTCGAGTAGGACAAATACCTTATTTTCAGATCATTGGACATAATGTACTTTTGATGATAACAAAATTTTGGTAGTAACAAAGTAGGTCACCAGATATTCCAGTTATTTGATGTACATGTATAGTAAATTAGTATACAAATATACACTGTCTTCAGAGGTTCTGCTTTAAACTATGCGCAAGAGGTGACTCCAATAGTACTATTTGAGTCACTGAGGCCCATAGTTTACACCAGTGCCTCAAAAAGAAGGCATGGTATATTTGTTTTATATCCTGAATCAAAAATTTATCTTGAAAAAAACAACAACAAAAAACAATTAGAGTAAAGGAGGGGGTTTTCGGCCACTTAAGGCAAAATCCTATTTGTGGACTCTTTGCTTCCTATTTATTATCATTTTTGTTCAAATCATGAAGCCAATACTATTATTATTCAAACAAAAAAAGAATCCCAGAAAAAAATCATGAATTGCCATGGCAATATTGATTTTTCATTTTCACTGTTTCGGCGGTAGTTTTCGGCCTAGCGAGGCAGTTTTTGGCCGCATGTACAAAGTCAATAAGCGTTCCCCCGCTGATCTGTAGAACGTTCGGCCAGAGCACGTAATCCCCCGCATGGCCGAAAACCACGCCAGCAGGTGCTGTGATCAGAAATTGGAATCTAAACTATACAGAGATACGGCGCTATAGTATCCGACTGATAGGATAACATACATGCGGTGAGAAACTTTTGAGCTTGCAATGATCAAAAAATCTGACTCTAAATCTGAAAAATACTTGAAATACAGCTCATTTTATGGGACCCATATTCCTAATACAGACACGCGTAAGATATTCCATTTTTCAGATTCGGGTAGCGGGACCGCCGATTACATCGATAAAATGTGATATTTAACCCTAAAAAGGCCGGGCTATTTGAGGTCTTAGTACGACCGGGGGGGGGGAGGCCATTATGGCCCCCCCATAAGATCTCGGCCATGAAGCGCACGATCTCCGCGAAAATGTGCACGCATGTCAAGTGAAGTGTATAGAATACTATGATAATTTCAATTTTTTGTCATATTTTTACCCATAAATCATATATTATTCATATTTAGGCATTCTTTTTCACTACATATATTCATTGGACCATTCTGAATAATAATACAACAACAAAAATTGGAAGAGCCAGCTTATTCCTTATTTTATCTCTTGTTTTGATAATTTCTTATGTATTTCATTGTTTTTGACTCCCAAAACAACCACCTAAACTTTAAAGGTAATACAAAGTTTTGGGAAATTTTGAAAATTGGCTGGATAGTGATTCTGTACAATTTTGATATATTTGGATGCCCCTGTG
>JARBES010006639.1:0-12237 GCA_030265145.1 Strongylocentrotus pallidus | reverse complement strand
CATTTTGTTAATGTTCTCAGCAATCTGTAGAGGTGTAATTTGCCCATTTTCCACATTTCAATGAACCATCTCTTTAAGATTAGACTGTTGTAGATTTAGATCACAAATAAAAGCTCAAGTTTAAGATCAACACCTTTAATATCAAGACTTTAAAATCAAAGTCCAGAATATAAATTAGAAAAAAAGATTCCCCGCTCCATAGTCCATCTTCCAAATTGATACAATAACAATGTGGTTGGTGACAAAGTGGTTTCGACCAAACCATTTAAATTACACTTACAATCAATGCACATTTAGTTCAGTTGAACACCTTAGATTAGGTCAAGAGACAAATAATCTTCCAAGAAATGTATTGGCTCTCTTCATAATAAATGTATATTTCTGTTTCAAATCTTAGGTTGAAAAGTAAAGAGCTGTGGCATCTACATGAACTGCTACCTCATGGCATCTGGATTTTCATACTTAAGGTCTTGTCCATCTCATCAAGTTGAAAAGATAAACGGTATCAGTTAACATAATTGATATGTTTTATGCTTGTCATCAGTCCCACGTCCCCTACACCAATCAATAAGATAGAAAAGAAAACGAAAGTAAGTACGGTTCTCATAGTCCTTGTTAGGAGTATGATTGGGATCTCACCCAATCTGCTGTATAAAACATACGAAAATAGTTATGAAAATATTTGCTTCTTCCAAAGCATAACAAACAATAATTCAATACCTTTTTTTAAAACTATAACCGCTTTTGTCTCAATCATTGTAAAGAACATTTTGAATCATTCCACTTTATAAGTAATTTACATAATCAGAAATACAAAACTTGTAGATAAATTAAAGATTTGCACTAGTATTGATTAATTAATTCAGTTATTAAATAACGGTCATTTCCAAATTCTAGTCTGCAGAGCCTGAATTCCCTGCAACATTATGCTTCATATGAAACATCTGCCATCCCACAGATACAAGCTCTCGTTTCCAGCTCTAAGCAAGAGGGACTGTCGACTAGACAGTGGAAGCTATTAGCTGCAGTAGTTTTGACAACTGGTTGTCACTGCAATAGCAGTACTTTTATTTGTGTCATTGAAAATGTCCTTATTGTATCTCTTGAATTAATGTGCTATTGATCATATATTCTCTGCATTACAGTATAAGAATAACGATTATACATTAAAGCTTGGAAAATCTGTGTAAATTCTATTTTGTATGTGAGCAATGTATTATTTAACATTTAATGCGATAAAAGGGGGTGCTGCCAACAATGAATGGATGAGATTGTTCGCTAACGCATGTTAGTAATTATTGAATGATGATACAAAGGCAATGGTGAGATTCAATGATGATGTGTTTGTTTGATGGGGAGTTTTAATTTTTAACTTTTTTTAAAACTTTTTTTAATTTTATATTTATTTACATTTTTGGGTTAGGGGGGGGGGGGGAGAGGGTGAAAGAACAAAACAATCACTTTGAAAGAGACAGAAAGCACGGAGATGTGATGGAGGTGCGGTTGTGTGTTGATGAGAGTATATGAATGGAATAAGAGCACAAATTTATAAGCAAATATATAATTAATGGAAATTGACCATTAATTTTGAACAGAATTCTCCATTTTCTGATACATAATCAATTTGCAGTTCCGTCTTTCAAGCAAATCAATTCTGAACATATCATAATGGTAATTTTTTATTTAAGAAAAACAAAATTAAACAGGGTTACTCTCTCAGTATCAAAGCTGTTTTCCTGAGAGGCCCTTGTACAAATTAAAGGTTAAAATTAAGAGGAAATTGAACAATATTTAAATACATATTACACATCATATCATTGATTATGATTTATTTATGATTATTTATTTATGTTTTTGTTTTTTTAAACAATGATACAACCACGAACAAAAACATATTTGATCAGCATACATAATAGACGATAGCAAAGAACAAGTTTCTTTAAAATCGAATTAACAAAAAATTGAAGCGGAAAAGCTGAATTACTTGTTTGGTATTGTATTACCCAAATAGAAAAGTCTCTGGGATTAAAATAAAGATAATCAAATTGATCTTTGAAAATTGATTTGGATAACAACCTAACTTTAAAATGATTTTGAAGCTAAAATCCATTATATTTAGTATTTTGGAGATGAAACAGGGCCTAAAATTGAAATCAAATGTAAGGCTTGATGAAACACACCTTGATCATCCTCC
This sequence comes from Strongylocentrotus pallidus, assembly GCA_030265145.1. Classification (NCBI taxonomy): domain Eukaryota; kingdom Metazoa; phylum Echinodermata; class Echinoidea; order Camarodonta; family Strongylocentrotidae; genus Strongylocentrotus; species Strongylocentrotus pallidus. The sequence continues at coordinate 10,043 of JARBES010006639.1, read as the reverse complement.
CCCCCCCCCCCTTCCCCTTCCGGAGTTTGTAACTTTTTTCGCTAAACAAATTAAATGAGGCCTACAAACTCAATTCGTTTATGTAAAACCCAATCTGATATATTAATCCCTACATGAAAAAAAATAAGATTATTCTTTTTTTACGAATTCTCTGTCTGTTTCTCTTTCTTAATTTTCCTGTTTTTTGCTTGTCTCTCTACTCTATATATATTTGTCCCTCTCTCTGTTTATTTATGTTTATTTCAACACCTAACGCATCTTACCTCCATCACTGTTTTCTCATTTTGTCTGATCAAAGTTTAAACGTCTCTGGAACTAGAGAGGGCGGCAGACTTGAATCTTATCTCGAAGGTCTTCCCATGGATCGTTCAGCTTCATCACACATGGTCCTTTTTGTGAAGGATGATCAGGTAAGTATTGCTTCACGTTGTGTCCACTGTACATTTTCACTTTTTCTTATTTTCATCTGCGCTTTTAAAATGGCGTCTGGTCGGAATACTCTCCATCGAGTTTGGCGTTTGCACTTTCATGTGCGGATAAGCAATTTAATCCAATGACCAGTGTAATAATAATTACAATGTAAAGCGCTTTTGAATGTATAATTATTAAGCGCTCTACAATTGTAAATTATATTATCATTATTATTATTATTGTTATGACAAATATATAGGATGAGATGTAGATATATGATAACATAAACATAAATGTATCATAAACAATCTTACCCATATCTATCGATGATACACGAGATTTTGTTTAGCAGGGTATATGTAAATACTGCAAACATTAATTGTTACATCAAATGATGATTTATCATTGTCACTAGAATCGGTATAGGGCACTACTTCTGAATATGTCGGCTCTACACTCTCTTAGCCTATGCTAGAGGCGGCGGTTTTTGATCTTTGTCTCGGGCAACCAGTCTTCGAAATTTGTCCGAAGTGATTCTGCAAATGTTTGTCATAGTTTAATAGCTCATTCCTTCATTTTCTTAATTTCATGAGCCCAATTTTCTGGAGGGCATTGTTGTAGTTCACAAACTGGTCAGAGAGAATGATCAGCAGGGTCCTTTTCTGGATAATTTCTACGTTGTGGCTTTGCGGTAATACCGTAGCGCCCTACAAGAGCGCAGCATTCTAACGTAGGGCGTATGGACAAAGGTCAACATAGCTTTTCCAAGGATGTTGCCGTAAAGCTAAATGCGTGTAGATTGGACGACCGACCTTGAAAAGGAAATATTATGCACCACTTTGCACGTACAGGGATAAGTGTCCCTATTACTTTGACACTTACCCCTTTTCCCCGTCTAATATGTGCAATTTTCCCTTCTAATAAGTGCCCCGTTTTCACCTTTGATAAGTCACGATTTCCAAATCTGATTAGTGCAATATATGCATACTTCCCCCAGCAGTAATGTCATTCGACAATAAATACATATGTATGTGCCACTCCCCACCCAGGTGATGTAAATGATTACCCAGTAGGAATAAATTACTCCAATGACAGAGCGCCCTATTAGGGCCGCTCAGATAATGTCGGTTTGATAATATTAAAGCGCTCAGAAACATTTAGTATCAAGCGCTTTATAATCGTTATAACCTTTATTTTCTCTCCCCTTCTATCAAGTGCCCTTTTTTTATATGAGAAGTGTCCATTCTCACCTATTTTAATATTATCCTTCCCCCAATTCCTATTTAATAAGTCGGCTTTTTTCTCCTGGTATGTGTCACCCTTTTCCCTTTCTAATACGTACTCCTTCCCATTGTTATAAATGCCGTTTTCGCTTCTGATACGTGTCCCTTTTAAAAATGATGTATAAGCCCGCATCACATTTTCTCACTACGTTCTGGACCCGACCTAGAAAGTAGTAAAACGAGTTGTGGTCGAGGTAGAATATGTAAATAATGTCTATAATACGATCCTAGCTCGTTCATAAACAGTCGTCAATACGTCTATCTCGTCTGTACCCCGTACACAGTCAGTTCATATCAAGTTCAGATCGGCTAAATTTGACATTTCCAAGCAGTCCAAGCCCGTCCGTATAGTCAGTTTAAACCCGTTCTTAACAAGTTTTAACTCGTTCCCAATACGTCCGAACCCATTCTAACTAGTTCTCAACCTGTTTTAACTAGTTTATTACCCGGCCACCCAGTTAAGAGACAGTTAAACTAGTCCTCATCTCGTTCTTAGTGCGTGTGCAATCCCGCCCTGGTCGAGGGCCATACACAATCTCAGCGCGTTCTTGCCATTCCTCATTCCCCTTCAACGCTTCAAGCTGTGCATATCAAGACACTCGAGTTAGGCCTGTTTGCCAACGGAATGAACAAGCAAACTGACCCGGTCGTACTGCTAATTGATGCTCTACCACGTCACGTAGTAACACGTTCCTAGTAGGATCGAAGTACGGCAATTCCGTGCGTAGAACGTCCATCTCGTTTTAAGTACGGTGTCACTCCTTCTAATCGCAGTTCTAGAGCAACCTTTCCGTTCAAGCAAGTCCGATCCAGTCCATGAAGGTCTTTGTTTTGTATAAGTGTCCATTTTCCTTTTTAATAAATGCCCTCTGATAAGTCCCCCTTTCCCCACTGTCGCTAACAAAATGTACCCTTCTGTGGTCACCTAAAGAACCATATATATTGTTTAAAGAATGTGAGCAGCCTTGTGTATCGTAACAGGTACCCTATTTCTACCATCACAGTGAATGGCAGTGGAGCTCGTTTTCAACGCTATCAAATGTCCCTTCTCCAGATAAGTCATTTTAATGAGTGTGCCCTTTTAATTTGTTTGTTTGTCCCTATAAAATCCCATGACATATTGTATTTAACTGCTAAAAAGGCGTCTTCAAATCTATCTTCTTTTATAAAATATGCCCTTTTGAACTTCATAGATTATTGTAGAACCCAAGTGTAGGTTCAATTAAAAGGACATGAGAAAAAAGAAAGTTGTAGTTTGAACTCACCGATAAGGAAGAAACTGGAAGTGTAGGGATACTGGAAGTGATTTTAACTAGAAGTTGTCTTCTCGACGAACGTAGCTGAAAAGAACTAACTTGTTCCAAATGTTGTCTCGTCGATGAAAATACACTATCAATACAACAAGGCAATACTAAATCTTGTCGGAGGCTTCGTCGAAACTACCGGAAATATATATAGTCTACAACAACGCGATGTGTCCAGAAACAAAATGGCTGCCTCTGGCTAGCCCAAGCGTGACTGAAGAAAATAAGAAAATAGCCTACTTGGCGAGTTAAACGAATAAAGACTCGTGGCCAATCTCGCGAAGAAGAAAATCCAAACGCGGACTATTTAACAAGCCGAGAATAAAAAGTCGTATGCTATGAAGTAAATACGAAGTGATGCATTGACGAATGACTGTCCCGTGTATACGTGTGTCTCTGATGCATGGGCGTAAATCTGTAATTGATACCTATTGTTCAGGGGGGGGTGATCTATTCATTCATCCCCCCTGAACAATAGGTATTACGTAAGGATTGACGCCCATGCTATGATGAGTACACAACGGAAGAGTGACCAAAATCCCGCACCTAGCCAAAAAACACGAGACTATGGAACGCCGTGATTGGCGCCTAGGAAAAACAAACCATGGAGACCACGAATGTCTATCGCAGGTGCGAGGTGACTTACAAATATGCGTGTCCATGTAATTTACAAGACAAAAAAGGAAGTGCGCATATAAATGAAAGAAGGAAATGCCGATATCTTGCATATTCTGAAAGTTTGTTGACCCATTAATAACTGGGTATATGGAACACTACACTATCAATGTTATCAACTGCCCTATGTTTAAAAATATAAACGTTTAGACAATGAAGGATTGTTCATATTCAAGATAAATGCATTTTCATTAAAAAATGTACTTCATGTTATAAAAAAAATATTAACTACCATACGTGCTTAAAAAAAATGCCCGTTTTATTACCACTCATCTCCCACGAAACAATAATTATCTCATAGCTTCTCTAACACGTGCCCCTCATTTAAAACGATTTAGAGTTTTTTTATATTTTGAACTTACCCCACTTTGTTGTTCGTTTCTCAAGTAGAGAAACTATTTCTCCCCCTATTCGATGCTCTTGGTAAGGGGGAAAGTCCACCTTGATATTAAGTTGGTCTTAGAAGAAACAGACACATGAGAAAAACGTGTCAGTGAGAGTTGCAGCAAACAGCCTAACCGCAGGCGGAGATCGGCCTTGTATTTTTTTTTGGTAGAGGGAATTGTAGAGGGGGTTTAATTCATAAGGCCCTCTAGCGTTATAAAGTGGAAAGTCTTGTTGTTGTTTAAAAGTGGAATATGCACGTCGTGTATTACCACGGGCCTGAAAAACAAAATAGGATTCCTGCCGACACATGTCATGATAAGTTTGAAGAGCAATAATCAATGTATCATTTCGTTCATTTTCTGACCAAATATGATGTATTTGTGCAAAGTCATGTTGCTTCAAAGAAGGGTTATTGAAGAAAAAAAAAGATTTTGCATGCCCTCAATCTTTGCTGGATCCTAACCCATATTAAACATGGATTAAATAAATTGTATGTGCAATGGAAAGCCACTATCGTGGCGCAAATTTTGACACTCAATTTATTTGGGGCCAAAAATAAAACTATGTGTTAAAAATCGATATTCTTAAATATTAAGTAACTCCAGATATTAACTATGATATTGGCAAAAAATATCGTCGTTTGAAAATGTGCCTTCTCGGAGAGCTATACGGTATGGGTCAAACCGGTCCGAGTACTCCATATTAATGGAATAGACGTGTTGTTCCACGCCTGCCGTTAGGCTTGTTTTGATGAGTTTTTGACATTGTAGTTGGGCTAGATTTTGCTGGATCCTGACCCATATTAAACCATTCACACCCCCATGTTTATATTTTCGGAAAGAGGAATAGATTGCAATTCTATACGTTAGACTTTCATTTGGGTTCAAAAATAAAACTATGTGTCAAAATTCGAGTTGTTTTCAAAGTTTTTTTTTAACCTTTGTGCCTTCTCGGAGAGCTCGATACGGTACGGGTCAAACCGGTCCGGGTACGCCGTATTATTATTAATGAAATAGACGTGTTTTTGCACGCCTGCCGTTAGCCTGCAAAAACCGATAAAAATCAAGAAAATATGAATTGTTGATCGTGCAATAAAACAAACACAACTCTGTTCCGTATCTTGCGAGCTCGCCTCCCATGCGCCCCTGTACTTACAACATTCAACAAATAATAATAATAATAATAATAATAATAATAATAATGGGTTCTTGTATAGCGCTCATGTCTGTCAGACTTGACACTCCTGGCGCTCCACAATTTTATATTTTCCCTTAAAGGGATAGTTGAATTCTGTTTTCGGACCGCAAATGCCTTCAAAGTGCATGGTTATTGCTCTGATTCTTATCTATGACATTTCTAGTGCCCTATTAGAACCTAAAATTGCTATGAAAGCTAATTTTAGACCCCAAAATGTGTGAAATTTAACCAATACGATCATACCAATTCAGCTCCACTTTCAAAAAATACGGTGACCGTTAATTTATTATTTAATTAAAAAGAACAATACATCGGCCGGCTGGTTGTGCTTAATAAAACCAACACGAAAATGCCAACAAAAAAGCAAACATCGGAATTGGCTGAAATACGACGTAAAACGCACTATTTCATTTTTTCGACGGCTTTTTTAAATTATCTAATATTTGAGGTGGTACACAAGTATTAGAAATCGTTATATTTATGGAAATTTCAGCCGTCACTTAACCGATTTTGATCAAACAAAGTCGATTTTGTCATTTAAATTGTATGGTATTTCAAATTTGACATTCATTTTTTCATTATTTCACAAAAAAATTATGTTGTGTAGCGCCCTCTGTAACAGAGCTCAACTATCCCTTTAAGAAAATGTTCAATCAGAAATTAACCCTAAATATAATTATTGCAAATATGTTTTTTTATACAACCCGGGACTGAACAAAATATATTCCGTCATAAATAACTAAACAAATGAAATTTTATGACATTTTCTGTACAGAGCAAATTGGAGAGGAGCTTGTAAAATCCGTCGAAGTGTTGAAATAGTGTTTTTAATGACAACTTCAAAAATTCATAACTTTCCTATTTTTTCTCAAAATTTAAAGGTAATACAAAGTTTTTGTATGGGGTCATGAATTTGATTCAAATGAACATATTGGAAGTATATGCCATCCTACAATATTCAGTGATCGTTGTCGCGGTTGAAATCGAGTCTAAAGTTATACAACTTTGAATATTAAACCTTTTATGTTGTATAGCTCCCTCTCAAGATCAAGATAATAATTAAGTTATAAAACAATGTTTCTTGACTAAAATCTACCGATTAGCTATTTCCGTTTGGAAATGATAAATCATAACTACATATTCTGATGTTTTGATGCCGCAGCTACCATTGTACGGCCGTAGGCACTATTTTAAATTAATCAAAATTTACCGGGAGCACCGATAAATTGTTATATTCAATTTTTCTCGGAAGCAGAATTTTCAAGTGCTTATCATACATTCATAGGGGCATCAAAATATATCAAAATTGTAAAGAATCACTATCCACCAAATTTTCACTATATTCCAAAACATTGTATTACCTTTAACTTGTTTTTCTCAATTTCCTGCTTTTATTTAAACCAACTTATTATCAGGATGGACTTCTCTTTTAATTTGCACCTAGTAAGAGTGGTGTGAGTCCCCCAATGAAGCTAGAATTATACCTTATCCCATGCAATGCTTTTGAAGTAAGTCTTGTGTTTCCCTATGATGAAAGCTTATAAAAAAAAACATAGATCCGTGTTCATAATGAAATAAGGGATTTGAAAATATTCATTCGATAACAAATTTCTTTGATGTGTTTAAGTTTGTGTGTACGCTTTCTTTCTTTTCAGAATGATAAAATTATGGTTAATGCGATTATGCCTATATTGTATTTTGATCTTATCATAACATTATTTGTCTTCTTGTACAGGATGGTGGATTAGGGAGAAAATTGTATCACATTTCTCACACTGCGGGTTGAATTCCAGTGATGACTACACACTACAGGTCAAGCTAACATTTACCAGGCCTTACACCTCACATACGGTTCAAGGACACCTACCCCCTAGACAACCATCCCCCGGATAACCACACATAGGGCAACCAATTTCTAGGACGACTACCCCCCGGGACAACTTCTCCCGGACAACTACCATCCAGACAACTACCCCCTTGGACAACTTATCCCGGACAACTACCGCCGGACAACTACCCCCGAACAAATACCCCAAGATAACTACCCCTCCGACAACCATCCTCTAGGACAACTGACCCCGGACAACTACACCCTCGGAAAGTTGTCCGGGGGTAGTTTTTCGGGGGGTAGTTGTCCTAGAGGTAGTTGTCCCTGGGGTAGTTGTCCTAGGGGGTAGTTGTCTGGGGCAGTTGTCTGGGGAGTTTTCGTCCTAGAGTGTGGTTGCCCTAGGGGGTAGTTGTCCTAGAGGGTGGTTATCCTAGGGGTGGTTATCACTATGTTCGTTGAAGGACCTCATACGTCATGCTTTACATTCGTTAAGTTACACTTATAACTAGGCAATACACGGTCAAGCGGATATACTTCACTTTGTTTAAGGAGATTGTTGTAACTGCAAAATCGAAGAAAAAAAGGATCTCTTCTGCACAGTCTTATGGATGAAAAATAAGTTTGGCTATGCACGCAATAATACATGCTTTAACACATATTATAACTTGACTTCTGAAATTGTTAGAATGTTTTTGGTGATTTGTTAATTACTCCAAAGTTATTAACCCTAGACAAGTATACCTTGTTGTAAGGATCTCAATGTGTTTTGCACGGTTATTAAATTATTATTGAGGCCGCATACAAAGATTATGCTAAAAACACTAAGATAACAAAAAATATCAAAATGTAATATTTAAGTCCATGTTACACTTATATCTTACATCTTATGTTAATTTTAGTGCATATTTAGATTCCTCCTCTGATTTCCTATCACAAAATGTATACGTAAGGAGATATAGGCTTTTTAACCTAAAAGTACATCGCATATATAAAAGCAAACTGCACCGTGTAACGCAAACGGGATGGACTCGCGACACACAATCCAAGAGATTTAAATACAATTATTTCCTAAAGTTTGAATTCATCAAACTTTCACGAACAGTTCTTCTTGCATAAACAGATATAGAAACATTAATGTAAAATATGATATATGTTCTCGCGAAATTAGGTGTAATGATAATCAATTATGTATTGAAGACAAAGATAGGATTGTGGAACAAAATATGATTTATAATTCATTGATAATAAAGGCCCGCCGGAGCTACCGTAGGAAAACTACATTTTAAGAAAAACTTTAAGAAAATGTCTATTGAGGTAATGAATATGTGTGATACAAACAGTTGGAATGTTTGAGCCGCTTGAGCTCACCTCTTATTTCACCGGCTGTGTAATAATATTCAAAAAATTGTAATAATTAAACTAGTGTTCAATGTGTTCAAATGTGGTTTTAGAAATAAGCAAATTTTGTTTAACCCGTTCTATTAGAAATTGCCAAAGAAATATCTACCACAACGCCCATGGAAAATATAAGAATGCTATAATAAACTTGAGATCTATGTCATTATAATTTGTTATTATTATTATTATAGTACATTCACAGAAATATTGTGAATAGTGGTAGTAGCAGTTTGAAGGAGTTGCAATTGAAGCAGTAAAATAAAAAAATAAAAAATTATGCCAATGATAATGATAATGATTATGATAATAACAATGAAAATAAGGAGAACAAGATGCAGAAGAAAAAGAAAAAGAAGAAAAAGAAGAAAAAAAAAAGAAGAAGAAAAATAAGTTCGTAGCAGCGGTAGTAAAGAATCGTCTCATTTACCACTTACATAGGTGTTATTTAAGCTAAGTGCAATATTTCAGTTGCTTTGTCTACTTCTTGCCAAGTAGGATACTACTCGAACGGAAATAATGTTTATTTTGCTTTATATTATATTTTTCATGTATATACAATTTTGGATCATTCATTGTATTCTCATATTTCTATAAAAGTATGAAACTTACTGCCAGTACTCCAAATCACTGTTAAGCTTTGGACAATTCAGCAACACTTGTTGCCGTAATTATGTACATTAGATATATGATAGCCATACACATTTATAACATAGATGTGTATTAACGCCTGTATATTATACATTAATTTATAATAAAATAATGAACAATACCATTCTTGTGAGTTTCATTCTTATGATATCAAACTGTTTATTATTTATGTTTGGCAAGTACACAGGTTTTCGGAAGGCTTCTTCCCTCTTAATGTTAAAAACAGACAGTATAATGGACAGTTTAATGAGCACTACAACAATAATGATGAACAGTTTATATGTAATTGATATAATTGTGATAAATTTATTGTGGATTGCGACGATAATATAGTACTATATTAATGAAATACCCCCTTGAAGAGTATAGGAATGCATCCAATTTTTGTCTCGTTTGTTTTTATAATTTTGGATAATTGCGTTGTAAATATGTTTATGCGTATGTGTATTTTATCAAAAATACAAATGCCTGAAGATGATCAAATGTCTTGTTTTCTCACTCCATGCCTTGTATGTGTTTGATTGGTTTGAGAGACAAATGCAAGAAAGAACTATAACTTTGTTTTCATAAATATATAGCTGAAATCACCATTAGGGGTAACTGTAGGGAATACAAGTCCAGCAGTCAAATTTCCTCTCTAATCTAATGGCGTGGAAATTGAAACGGATTAAATATCTTATATTGAATTAAAATGATTTTATAAAAAAAAATTGAGTTTATAAACAAATACAAACATGCGAAGTAAAAGAATACAATGCAAACAAAACTCTTCTTGTAATTATATTAGGCTTAACGTCGTTTTAGAAAGGAAATCCGCGTTCAAAATGGTAGAACGCTTCTAAATGAAAGTAATGCATTGGATTAGATACCGCTATAATAAGAGTGGATTAAAGTCCAAAACGACGCTGTCCC
>JARBES010005924.1:0-10281 GCA_030265145.1 Strongylocentrotus pallidus | reverse complement strand
ATCTAACAGCTTTAAACAGGCATAGATGTATTCACAGAAAACCAAACGTAAATCGTCACCCATTAAAGGTGGTATTGCCATTCCATATATTCATCTGAGTGTCATCATAATATTCACCTGAGCCTTGACTTGATGTATCCGTTGGTTGAGTTGATCCGGGCAAGGTACTTGGGAACGGTGTAGTTTGCATTCCTACTGTTGACGGTGACGCTGTTCAGAAAAGAAAAGAACACAAATATTAATTGTGTATGACTCAGAAAGTGACTCATATATTGGTTATTTAAGAAGAAGAAACTAAAAACCAGTATTAATTTGAAAAATAATTAATAATTGTAATCATATTTCCTACGATGATGCTCATCTTATACTAAATGAAAATTATTACAGTATAGTTGTTTTTAGTGTAGTTCAATTTGGTGCTGTATATTTAGTCATGCTTCTCAACACTTACACGAGTCCTTTTAGTTGTGTGATTGTTTTCGCCGTTAAATACTTCATTGTAAAAATGTAACCGAAAAATTGGTACATGCGTATTTCCGTTTAATACAACGATCTACCGTTAAAGGTTAACCAGTCTCATCATGTAAAAATGTTTGCAAAATGATTCCTAGCTGTTTCCAGTCTTCCCATGATATTTCACGAGAGAATATATGCCCTTCCTCTGTATGCAGGGTTTGGAGGGAGGGGCTCCTATACGATTTACTTAAAATTATTGTTATGTATGGGTATTGTATCTGTTGTGCCTTTTTATGTTTGAAGGGGGCAGGCCATCGATTAAAAGTATGCCTAAGTAAACAAACAATTACCTGAACACAAATTATTCAATTACTTTGAGAGTATGTACAAAGTTATACTAATGCTTATAATAATGCTCATTTGCCAATTATATGCAATGTTGTCTTTATTCTACATTACATCTAGAAAATATTGATAATAATAGCAGCAAAACAATAACAAAAACAACTGCAATTATAATATTACTACTGCAACTATTACTACTACTAGTAATAATTATATTGATAATACAAATAGTAATAATACTAGTAATAATAACATTAATAATAGTAATAATATTATAAATGAAATAAATAATCATATGAATATGAGGATAATGATGTAAGTTAGATTTCTTTATCATGTAATTTCATGTCAAAACTTAATTTACCTGTGGAAGGACCCGATATTTCATAAAGCTGGATATCAAAAACTCTGATCGGTGTAAATTGGGAGCCTGACCCGGTGAATTTTACCTGAATAAAAGGGGATATGGTTTACTTAAATAAAACATTGTGACGGTCATGTCAGTGAAGTCTAGAAAGATCTCTCATTCATAATCAGGTAGAAAATATGATAAGTATTGGTATTGCCATGAGGGACATTTTCGTCTACTTCAGAAATGGATAATGACGATGATAATCCTGAATTTGTTATAGCTATACGAATACCAGATATATTAATTAATTTTTCTGGTATGAACATTTCAAAACGAAATATTATTTAAGAAAACAAATATGGCCGGCAAGCCAACCAACAGTATGTATGTGTGCTCGAACAATGCCCATGAAGTGAGATGGCATTACAATCTTACCATCTCAAAACCAGTTTTCTAATGTTATAGGACATTCCTTTATCCGTACTTCGTTTGTACACCCATTTGATTTATAATGTTAAATATGAGGTACATGGTCGCACGTGTTATCAGTGTTTGTGATATGATGTTATATCAAAGCCCTAAACAAATTGCGCTTTAAAAATTATCATGAAGTTCCTTCAAAAAAGTAAAAATCTTTGAGTGACCAATTTTACCATACTCATTAATCCCAATTGACTTTAGTGTTATAAAAACCGTTAAGAAAACGATTTTCAATTTCCAATCATAAATATCTTGATATTCAGACAGGCGATCGGCTTGTAAAAGTCATGGGATTCCTAAAGTTTTATAACTATGATTGCAGCATGAGCTAAATCCAGGATTTTGTTTCAGAATCTGAGGCAGTGTTACCGAGTCAATTAGGAAAAGAGAGGGGAAGAGGTGAGAACGAAGAGGATGGAGAGAGGGTGATAGTTATATGTATACAGAGAGAGAGAGAGAGAGAGAGAGAGAAAGAGGGATGCGCACGCCTGATGAGACATGGGGTTACCTGTTAGAAGGACACCACTACAAATTTTAATTCTTTCTTTTTCGGTGGAGGAATGTGCGCTCTTTGTGTAAATGTGTCCGTTTGTGTAGAAAACCCACCTAATACCTGGCGCAAAAATAATGTTTTCTCGACTGCTCCCCCCCCCCCTCCTTGACCATGGCAATAAATCCCCATCTCTGTGGTTCACAAAAATAAAAACGTCGTTATGTTGTGTAAAAGAAAATCCACGAATCTATTTAGCACCTCAATATCTTGGATCCCGCTACAAGAATAATGTATATTTTCATATACAACACTTCTTAATGGGATCCTAATTGATGGGAGGTTCTGGCTCTTGCACACTGTCACTGTCACTTGACTGACTTGTCCGAAACTGTCTCCAGATTCCCGGTATAGACCAAACGAGAGCGATCCCTTCACTGAAGTGAAATCATGTGGAATTGTGAAGCTGGACCCACTTTCTTCTGCCTCAATATAATCTAAGAGAGGGAGAGAGAAACAACGAAACACTAATAAACGAAAAGTTAAATGAACCCCGACCCTCAGAGCTTACCCGGGGTTTCTATTATGATGCAGCGCGCACAATTAAAGCTAAATACGTGTACATGGTGTATTGATACATTAGTTCCTACCCCAATAATACAGTGTATTAATAACAAAGGTGGAAGGTGCAAAACCTTTACGTGGTTGATGATGTGGTAAGTGATCAATGAAAAATAGCGTCCCCCCCCCCCCCACCAAGATAGCGCACGCAACCTCCTCCTCGTCTGGATCTTCCATGGCCACAATTCAATACATAATATACGAGCACTCAGATACTGTACATATATTGTATAATTTAAGTAACCTCAATTACGTGCTTAATATCATAAATGGATTATATTTAAGTACCAGTGATAGCTTTTAGCGATATCAACATGATAAAATCTTCTGAACGGTGAACTACAAAAGGATTTTGAATACTGAAATCGTTTCAATGAAAGACACATTTAATATCGTAAAGCTGAAAAATACCAAAATTAACTCTATGACTGACTTAATTTAAGAAATATAAAAATATTTTGACTTCTAATGGAAAGAAATATATTCCCCAATATTCTTGACCAAAACGCATGACGAATTTCATTCTTTCTTAATGTGTAAGCTAATTTTACAAAGTTTAGCAAAGTAATTAGCCTTGAAATTGTAATGTTATGAGCTGAAGTTATGCAGCATTCCTAATTTGAATATAACTTACACCTGTATGTGCTCATTGTTAAACAGCCATGCACATTCATTCAGAAGCAACCATGCAGAAAGCACTCTTCAACACAGTACTCTTGGCATACAGAGTGTGTGATGTATTTAAAGAGTAATTAGCCATGCACACATTCAACCCTCATACACTGCCTTATGTACTGTACATGTGAGGGTGGTAAGTTGCACTTGACCATGCATGCACAGCATAAGCATGATGTTTTAGCTACACCAATAAACTCCTGAACCTCAAGCAAAGATATGTGGAGTTTTATTACTTTCTTGACCAAGCTACGTTTAGTAAAGTACTAACCAAGTAGTCAACATAACAAACCCACTATTTTTGACAGAAATTATGTTAAATTTGTACAAATTTGAATATAATCTTTGCACATGAAGACATATTAACTAAATCTTTAAAACAAATCCGTATAGACCAGAGTTCACTCCAATACAGGGTTTTTAAAGGCCGTACAAATGTTTATCCGTGAAAAAAGAAAGGTAAACAGGCCTATGTCTCTGCAATAACTTGATGACCTGTCAAATTAAATAGAAGCTGTATGTTATGCAATCATACAATACATAAACATCGATCTTGTCAAGTTCACACTATCTGATTTTTCGAAATATACTCACAATAATTGTACTGCTCTCCGATGGTCCAGCTTTCATCATCGATCATTATTCCACAGGTATTCTCTTTGAAATCGCAAGCCCAGTCTGTATAAATAATATAAAATAAAATAAGAAATAACTAACAACATTAATAGGGCCTAGCAATTTGCCAGAGCATTATAATACACTACTTTCGGGAAAGTAGAAATCAAAACAAAGTCCACATTCCTAAGTACAACCTGTAATATCCCCTTATAACTAAAAATAAAGAGAAAAATAAAACAAACTCTCCTACGACTGATCATGGAATAGATCCTTACTCTGTGGACATGGTCCCTTTAAAAAAAAATTGTTCTCACTGGCACGTTAACGGTTACCTAGTGATTCAGATTTGATAATACGTTTTGCATTTTGCAGTATAAAAAACGAATTCCTAGGTGAATTCTGTCTATCATTTTCTGGAGGCCCCATTTTTAGATTTGGAACAGCACGTTCGTTCACACAGGCAAATCCAATTTTGATAAAAATATCCACAATCTCTAATCTCCCGTTAAATCACAGCTTAGGGAATTTTGTTTTCTTTTAAATTTCCCGAACAAACAAAAAAGCTGACCCTGAAGTAGGGATTGGGCGAATTAGGGAGTGTATTTTTAAAACTTGTAATACACAGTTGAATATGCGCCTTTAGAATATCTACGTTTGAGCAGTGTTTAGAGATCTCCTACATCATTTTTACGTAAAAATCGTCATAAAAGGAAGCGTAAAGACGGAACAAGAACTTCCTACATTTTGAAATGTGACAATTTGCATGTTACAACACTCAGGAACCTAAAACGTAGATCGCATATGTTTCTCCTTATTTACTCATTTTGCGAATGGATTCCAATTTTTTAAAATATGCCCCCAAAAAGATTTTAAATTTCATTTCTGGTTATTTGCAGACATAAAACATTTGAGAATTACCAAATCTGTATAGAAAAAAACATCTTTAGAATTGAAATAACTGCCTTGTTTTTCTGAAATTACAACAACAATAAAGAAACAAGCAAGAGCTGACTTCACTATACAACATTAACCTCCGATCTAATCTCAAATTTTGCCTTGATCATCAATAGTAATGTCAAGAATGTCAAATTCTTAACAATAGTTTAAAGTAGATTTCTTTTACAACTATGAAAAACAATCTTCCATCAACCTCCCAAGCTAGATCATGTATGTATTTATATTATATTCTTACAAATTATGTTTACACAAAATGTAATGCAAGTGAATTTACATTTTGATATTTCACTGTTTAAAAAGCCTGCAAAACATTGACCTCCTGAAACCATTCATTGGATTCTTAATAGGGCCTATCTTTACTAGTATACAACTCGTCTATCGAAGGTTCATAGTTACAAATATCCGTTTATGCGAAGCTTCATTATTCAAAATGGTCATTGTTCTATTGAAATGATTCTTTAAATTCGAAGGCTAGCAATTCCTTAAAAGAATTAGTATTCAAGATTTCAAAAATGAAATTTGGTTGATATTTAGGACAATGAAAGATTCGAACTTCATTTATGTTGGGTCAATACATCCCCTGGTACAGGAAATTGTTACTTGTCTATTTTATCAGAATAATGAACTTTGGCAAAAGGAACATTCGATATTAACAGCATACCATTATCGTGGGATGCATATATTACCGTGAGCGCATAGATAATTGTCTTAGGGGACACTTGTCCTACGATAATCCCCAAAGTAGTTTTTGTGTAATAACGTAATAATAATAATAACATTTTATTTACCCAGAGTAGCCATTTCAGTTATGAAACTGCTCTTCTAGCGGGCCCTGCATAACATAATATGTTATAACTACCCTTCTACAATTTAATATGCTGAGCGCCTAGCTAGAAGGCAGAAGGTCCCATTAATGGGGACTTTTAGATTTGCACGTCGACAGCTTTGACTGCAACGTGTGCATCATTTTAAGGCACTGCACATGCGTCACGTCGTCTCAGTCGGCGATCGAGAATGCGTCAACTTTGATTTTCCTAAATCTAGTACGGTACTAGTATATGCCGCGTGCGCAAAAAATATACAGTTCCTCAGGTACACAAAGAAACATCCCTTCACTGCTATCATGTAAAAATGTTTAGAACAGGTGTCACATGCATATTCACCTGTTCTACACATTTTTACATAATAGCAGTGAAGGGATGTTCTACCACAGCAGTTGTTGAGGGTAGAATGAGCAACTGTATATTTTGTCCTCTTTCTTTGTCCGTCATATTCATAGTATTACTTCCTGCATGCATGTATATCGCCGAGTGCAATCCAAAAGATTTCTAATTGTACGTTGACACGCATGATCAGTCGGCGTTCATCGTGTTCTCGTCCACTCAATCTAAAAGTCCCTATTATTAGTCTTAGGTATGACTCGGCCGGGGTTAACGACCTCCCGTTCATGAGACGGGCGCTCTAACCACTGAACCACCATGCCCGGTCTGAAAGTGTCCAATATGTTACCATTCATAAGCCTAGGGAAGCTTGTCCAGGGACAACCATTCCGAATTAAACCAAGGGTAGTTGTCTTGATGTCACATGGACAACGTTCTTGATCAACACACCCATTCCAAGATCTTACCACACCTTTACTCACCTGGTTTGACTGCTCTGACCATCAATGAAAAACCGTTCCACCTCCATGCACTATCAGTTTTGAACCAAAGCCACAAATAAGATCCGATGGATGAAATGTTTTCTGGGAGTGATAATCCAGAAAGAAATGCCCTAAATGTAGCATCTGTCCATGAGTTTGTCAACCCGTGATAGACTTTCAGCGAATCGCCTGACCCCAGCTTGAAATCAGTGAACTGAACCATGACCCTGAAGCCTGTAGGAGCTATCACCTGCCACGAGATATCGACGTTGTTTTCGTAGTAGTTCGGAAAATTTGGAGAAGTTATGGTCACAATCGTTCCCTCACTTGTCAGATTGAAGACTGTTGAATTTAGAGAAAGACAATTGTGTGAGTAGTCAATTACTACTACCTCGCTACTATCATATTATATAAAACTAATCCAGTTATCTATATTGTGTAAAGTTGACACTTTCGTTTCCAATTTTAGACAAAAGGATATGAAAATATTTTTTAAATAATTATAACAAATATAAATAGGTTTCACTTACCTTCGTGTTAATAAAAACCTCTTGTCTTAGATTTGTTAAAATACAGTCAATAGTAAGAATCCTTAATTATGAAATATAGCTAAAAGTACAGATTTTTAAAACAAACAAAAATGCAATTTTCTATTAACCCTAAAACTAGTTTATACATATACGATTTTGTAGATCTTTAATTGCTATACATTTTGTTTACATATATGTAGAAGAACTCGCATTTTGATATTTGTTCTATTAGAAAGCCTTCAAAACATTGACCTCATGAATCCATACATTAAATCCCCCGCCTCGTCGCTATTTACAACTCGTTTCTCAAAGCTTTCATAGTTCCAAAGATCCGTTTAGGCATGGATGGTTAACGCGGAAGTCCATTATTCCAAAAGGTCATTGTTTCAAATGAACGTTCATTCGAATTATCTTTACTTTTTACACCTAATTCCGCAAATGAATTGATATTCATAATTTCAACAATGGACGATTCAATTTCACTTCATTTTGTAGTTAATGAACCCCGGAATACAGGACAATTTGAATCCTCGAAATAACGAATATCAGAAAAAATGGATCTTCAGGATTAAGAGAATCCTATTTTTCATGCAGCAGTGTATCACAACAATATCAAATACAATGAGCACACTGGTAATAATTTGGTCCCCTATCAAAATATTAGTTTGGTTCTCTTTTGTCCAGATTCAGGCTCTGATTCTGCAATAGAACTTGTGTCTGGCACTAATGCTAGTAAGCCTCCTTATATCTGCATTACTAGTCCCCGTTTAATTCTCATCCCCAAAGCATACAATCTTGTTGATGATTAATGATGAACATGATGACATAATGCAGAATAATGTTCTCATATCATATTTTAGGAATATAAGTAGTAAGGAAATGGTGTTATGGATTTCGAGTCCAAACTTCATGATTGAATTGGCCAATAATATCAACAGAGACTACTACAATAGTATGAACATTGCAGTGGATATAAGGTCAAGTTCAAGGTATCTGGTCACCAAGTATTATAGAATTATGAGCATAGGTTGACATGATATGTGACTTTGATCAAATATACTTAAATCTTAGATGTTGTCTGCGACGTATATGGGACGAAATAACTTGGACACGCCGTAATCGATTGTCTGAGTTAAACACACATTGCAGGGTCATATAATTGAATATGAATATTGACAATTAAAGAGAGCTGTACGTGTAAAGTATAAGTATAAATAACTTGACTTGGGTTTAACTAGGCATAGTTGTTCATTCAAATGACATTGTTATGGGAAGACGAGAGTTCTATTGCTTTCCTTGAGCATTGATTTTTGTCCTCAGTTACGCCAAGATGGTATCAGATGCAGTATAAAGTTTTCTGATATGAGGAAATCCTTCAAAATGATCGAACACAACAAGAATGCAGTGTGACAGATACCTAAAAAATGAAATAACACCAGGATCACAAAATGGACCTAATATATATGCTAGTCCGTAATAGAAATTTAAAATTATGTTAACAAAACAAAAACATAAACACAACAATAAGACTAAATAATGTAGAATAAAGGCGACATTTTACTTACTGGTAACCTGAGACATTGTGCTACAAGGCACCAGCAGGAGAACGAAAAGCACAAGACATTTATCCATTTTGACTGTTGTATTATCACTTTAGCTTATGGATGCAGTAGGGAGAGCAATAAGTTGGTAGAATCCAAACACTGTGAACCATATTAATACGTGATCTCATTTCTAACACAACAAGCAGTGATTTGAAATGATACGTCCAATTATCAACGCAATCATACTGTAATCAGGCAGGTATGGATATGATGTTCAGCCTTCTAAAAGGTGGCACTTGTTTCGGTCCAGTGGACTTGTTTGTGCGTATTCATACCTCTGTCACACTGCCATCCCGACTCCAAACCGACATGTCCTAAATTTCCTCATTCGGGGTAATATAATGTTTTGTTCGGTCTGATTTTGGTGTATTCTTGGTAGGTTTCAATCGCGTATCTGGGATTTGAAGTCAGGGGAGGGGACCCAAGCAAAGGGGTGGTCCGTCCCCTCTCTCACGGTGAAAGCACTTTTTAATTTGATGTTTTTAATCATGCAATAGTTAAGGTATCTTTTATAGATCTGAAAAGTTATTCATGATTTAGAAAAGGGATGACTTTTGCTC
The DNA here is from genome assembly GCA_030265145.1 of Strongylocentrotus pallidus. Lineage (NCBI taxonomy): Eukaryota > Metazoa > Echinodermata > Echinoidea > Camarodonta > Strongylocentrotidae > Strongylocentrotus > Strongylocentrotus pallidus. Next base: position 951 of record JARBES010005924.1, on the reverse strand, counting down.
CATCAGAATGTAGATATATGTTATATGACGACATTAGCTGCCAACAAAATAAAAACACACACAACAATACAGTGGACATTTTCAATACTCTTCATAAGCATCACATTTGTCTTACTCTTTACGTTTTTCTCTAAAGGTATTGAGTTTTGTATTGTGTTTAATATTCCCGCCTGCATGGGGGGAGACTGCCCATTCCTCTTTGTATGCACTAGTGTATGGTTTGTGTGACTGGGGCATGGCGGAACGCTGGATTTCTTTGTAAACTTCCTCGTTTATTTATAGCAACTCTGCCATTGAATATAAACTTGGTAAACAAGCGGAAGAGGAACTCACTGGTATAAAATCAACAATTTGCACATGACGGTATAAAGGTCATTTCTACAACACAAATGTAAATCTCACGGAGATGAATACTGCATGATAGTTGCTTTACAATTTGAAAGCAAGCATTCAAGTATTCCAGAATACACAGGCGGAAGTATTTGTATTGCAACGGGGAATAATGTTAATTATGAAGCATGTCCATCAATTTGGGAGTGATTTGTTTGGGTAAAATGTTCGCAGTGTCACCTCTACATGTTTCAAAAGTTTGTACATGGCCCATGGCTGTTGCATATTTGGTGTCATTGGCTAACTTCGAACGAGTCCGTTTGACAGCAATCCGTATTTCATTGTCTAGCGGACCACGTTCTATTGATTCACTTTATCGCACTTATGATTCCTTTACCCCTCCCCCTTATTTGAAACTACTGGATCCACAGCACTACTATATCTATGAGTAGACTCGACAAAATAAATATCGGTCTGCAGATTTGAATGCTAGGTTTGTAGCAACTGAGAGCAAACGATACGTGGTCATGGGGGGTAAACAATATAACTTGGTTTCTCATACATGTCTGAGCAGGCGCGTACGCAGGGGGGGGGGGGGGGTGGTTTGTGGGTTGAACACGC
>JARBES010005396.1:0-12300 GCA_030265145.1 Strongylocentrotus pallidus | reverse complement strand
ATAACAGGTAAAGAGGTTGGTTTGAAGGTTGGAGATCTGGTAGCTATTACTCTGGACAGTGAAACATTGCAGATTATACAACAGATGGGTGGGCGAGAGTGGTTACCTCAAATGAGAAATGTGAGTAGCGTGATACAAATTACAAATACAAATAATAAGATAAACAAACAAACAAATAAACAACAAATGTATGCAAATAAATATAAGCAACCAAATAAATATGTAAATGCATAAAACAAATTTTAACACTTAAATTCAAGTGAAGAAATTTTAAAAATATAAACATGAATATCAACAACCAAATAAAGGGTTTTCTCTGTAACTGCTAATGAGAATGTAAACGCATAGACATTGGTCTTGACTGGAACAACGGCATGACTGGAATGAGAATTTTTGACGGTATTCAAATAATGATACAGATGTTGATCTAGTCGAGACCAATGTCTATGTGACACCAAAGATAATACACAAAAACAAACACCCCCAAAAATGGATTTTAAATGGATTTATGTATGATATGTGTATAGTAACATACAGAGTAGAATAGGGTTGTTGTTATAAAATGAAATATTTAATGGTCATTGTACGTCACTTGGAGTATCTTCTAATTCCTTTGATCTTCTTTTTACACTCTTTCCCTCACCCTTCCAGCTGTATGGGAAGGTTGCCAAGGTTACTGGTATCATCTCAAGCCGGAATGCAGAGGTCACTTACCCTGAGAGAAGAGAAAAACCTTTCACCTTCAATCCAGATGTACTGAACAAGGTATGGTCTGAAGCAGTACGTCATTTGCTCTTGGGACAATTGCTTTGCAGTAATTTCCTACAATAACAGAATTCCTAACTTCAACCTTGGACCCAACACTATTGCTAACCCTAAAATTAACTCCATACTTTTGACAGAATAAAGCCCCTTGCAATAGTTGTCAGAGAAAATGTTGGAGCATCATCGTCTGAACATACATATAATAAATGCCATGGAAAAGGCAATAGTAAAAACCAATGTAAAACATTGCATTATTCATGTAGTATAGTGTAGAGGGGCCTATTGAATTGAACAAGAATAAGTGAAATAGCATTCATGATGATTGTTGATATATGTTTCCTGAATTTAGGTTCCTGAAGTTCCTGTGCGCTTGCAATATACAGTTACAGAACATTTTCAGTCAGGGATGTTCATGCTCTATACATATACTATGGTTTTTATGGTTGCTCATATTGAAATTTACTTTCTTTTCCTTCCTACATGTAATTTTACATCTGCTAGAGATTTTATTTTTTATCACGTATTAATGTTAACTCCTGCGGATGCACGGTCACTGCGCCTTCTCCACACAACCTTTGCACGGAAGCTCCACGGGCTCGGTACGATTTCCGTGTGGAGGCTGCGGGGACTGCACGGCTACTGCATTGAAATCGCACGATTTCCATAAATCTCCGAGCATCCTCTGTACGGGTTTGCCCCGGCCTGCTCTCGAGGGCCATTACAAGAAATGGCACGATGCTCGTAGATAATGTAAACACAAACATCGTAGCCTGCAGCCTCCTACGATGCCCCCAAAATCGCATACAAAATCGTAGACTATTTTCTCGTACGGCACCCGTGGCAAATGTAATCCAGGCATTATAGTCACATTGATAATTAATAAATGACACATATTTGGAAAGCTTAGATCCACCTCTTTCATTTGATGCATGAAGTCTTTCATCTACGGCTGATTGTCATCGAATCGGAGTTGAGTCTTTTGTCAACTCTGTTTGTTGCTACGGCAGGCAGCCAGTGAAAACGAGTTTGTTTGATAAAATTATGGAAATGCAAGCACTAATTTAAACAAACAGAACTTTGCTCATTTGTTCTGATTGAGTTGTCATATGAAAGGGCAAAACCTCAACTTTCTAGAAATGGGATTTTCTCCTTGAAATTCAGATACTGTCCGCCAAATGACTTTTTGGTTTCCTCTCTTCAAATTCATTCTTATCACTCGTGCGTGAAATATGCATTATATGAGTTGTATCAAATGAAAGAGGAGGATCTAAGCTTTCAAGATATGTGTCATTTATCAATTATAATTGTGATTAAGTTATGATAAAACATCAATAATTCTAGGTTTCATTTTTTCTGTGACGCACTGTATATATAACTGAGCAACAATTGAAAGTAAACTTAAATTACATGAACATAGTTTATCAGTCAATTGCTCAAACAAAAAATGGAGGTTATTTTACTGGTACTCCCAGTTCCACACACACACGCATACACGTTTATGGCGTCAAACGTGGACCAAGTTTAGTACTTGTGTGTGTGCGCAGTCATCGAAGGGGGCGCTGTGACATTTCGCGATACACATAGGACTGATCCACTCGATGTTGCCTACACGCTGTGACATCTAATATTCAAACGCCCCCTACGTCATAAATTTGATACGGCAAAACCGGTATCGCAACCATTGCAGGTACGTCCGCGGTTTGAGGTAGTTTTCTATGGAGTGGTCCGCGGTTGATGGCGTTTACCTACACACACCTGCACGCACACTACTCACTCAGTGGATGTCTGCTAAAATTCTCAACTTAAGAAAAGTATACTAAATAATTGAATTATTAACCAGACAGCAAAATAGAGTTACATTTTAGCAAGCTCACGGTGGAGAGGAAAACACATCTTAATTAACACTAAACTGCTCCCACGCTTTCCCACACCCTCTCTCTTACACAACTCTCTCTCTTTTCCCCTCTCCCTCTCTAATATTATCAATTCCATCTCTTTCTCCCTTGAAAATACATATATGTATATATATTTCTAGGTTCCTAGGCTAGGTAAGGGAGACCGTGTGCAGATCAATAAAGACTTGACGTTTGTGAGGAATCTTCAAGAATACAGTCAAAATGAATGGGTGGATGGCATGGAAAAGGTCAGTCAAAACAAACTTCTAAACAATATGAAGTTCTGTATGAATTGCTAACACTTTATGTCTCCATAAAGTACCAAGTCCGGTACCAGTAATTGAGCTCTACTGTGCTTGGGTTTTGCATTAACCAGAGCAGAAAACTAAATTTAAAACCTCCCCCATTTTGAAAATGTTTCTTATGAAATGAATTGCCAAAAATAAAAACATAATGAATGGACTGATTCTATTGTTACACATTACTTTAATAATTGTTAATACATCTGATGATTGTACCAATTTTTTGAAATGGCTGTAGCTTTATAGGTTGTGATATTATTGATGATTATCACATTTATAATTACTGTACATGATACTTGCACATGCATTTGCTTGAAACAAAATCATGAAATACCATGGATTTGGCGGTAACTAAGAATACAAATCTTTCACAGGATCAATCAGTATGTCACATGACATCTAAAATCTGTCTTGATCATGATCAAAGCTGATCATTCATTTTAGGCAAAAATATACATTTTTTTATTTTTTTTTTTTTATTTTTTTTTTTTTTTTTTTTTTTTTTTTTGGGGGGGGGCATTATATTCAACTTTTGTTTTTGTCTTGGGAGACATAACGTCCAGTGGCCTTTCATGAGAAAGTATGGTTACTAAACGGGGTGCCAAGGGTGATTATGGCATAGAAAGGTCTTACCATATTTCTGACTGTTGATTTGTGGTCTTTCTAAGAAACTCTTTGGGACCCAGGATTACATTGTTGATATGGAATCCTATATCACTAGGGATCAAGAACAATAAAGATTTGGACCAGTGTAATACCTTCTATTAATGAAAGTATGTTTATACCGGTAAGTGTTTTTTAAGATTTCAATACTTGCAGTTTAAATAATTGCTATATTCAACTTTGGTTTTCTTGGAAGACAGGTGCCAAAAGTTTGTATTTCATAATTCTGTAGCCTTTCTCAATAAATTTGAAAATATATTGCACCCTTCTGCTTATGAGTGTCACGTGAGAGTTACTCATCAAATTGGACACTCTCTAACATTCTCTGTTTATATATTAAACGTTACATCATCTCGGTTTCAATCTCGATACTCCATTTCTAATTTAGTGTCTAGGAATGAAAGGAACAGTGATGAACGTAACAACAACCAGGTGCGATTGATTGGTTTGGAGAAGATGATGTCTTGGGATTCTGATGTAAGAGTGTTCTTTAAAAAAAAAATTTACTACATGCAAAATAAGTGATTATCAAACAATACTTTATGTCTATTTTCAGTGTCTAGGAATGGAAGGGACGGTGATGAACGTCAATTCATGTTACGACAGCCAGTTGCAATTGAGTGGTTTGGAGAAAATGTGGTCATGGCATCCCTGCTGCTTGGTCCTCGTCAAGAAGAACTCATCAGATGATGACACGCAGAGTGCAGAATCTCTAGGCCTCAAGCTAGGTGAGTTGGAATATCAATGAATTAAGAAGACCAGAACAATTTGACAGGTTGAAAGTATGCATTGGCATATTTAATAACCTTGCTGCTACGCTTGTCAGAGACAATTTGCCCTTGGTAATTTTTGCTGTAGTCCCCCATGTTTGAGATAATCACCAAGGCTATTATCAATACCTCAGCAATTGACAGGCACTCATTAACATTAATGTGGATTAAATGTCTTGTCAAAGGGCGTTATATAGTGCTGGACTGGGATTCGACCCTTGGATTAAGAGTCAAGTGAATGAACCACTATGCCTCGACACCTCCGCACCAAATCACTCAAATTCTTTGGCGGGATTTTGCCATTCACTGCCTGCACTTAAGTTTAACAAGAGCAGGTGACGATTGTTTTTTTCAATCCCCCTTAAAATCATATTATCCGCTGCTGCTTGAATGTAAAACGTACGTCACTGTTTCACCTAAGATAGGCTAAAAGCTCGCAATACCTTTAATGCACTTTTGCGACGTACACAATGATCTCAAAACAGCAATGCCACATGCAGAATATACACCGATAATCATCCGCTAAAAATAGTTGATTCTGCATAATTTCACACAATACTGTCCTATACTGCCATAGCCGCGTGATCTGTAGCCTAATGACAGCCTAGTCATCTATAAAAAGCAAAATTGCTTTATCTATATCTTTATTTTGTTTATGTATACATAATTATTATAATTATTGATATTATTATTAGACAATGCAGATTAGCACATTTCACGCTTTGGGCCCACAAACGGCAAAATAAATTACATGGTCGCGAAAACCATCAAACAATCAACCAACCTGAGGCAATTACAATAGGCATATGCGTCACCTGTTGAAATAATCCGAACATAATTCAAAACAAATTAATTAAGAACACTGGACCCTGTTTCATAAAACATGTTATCAATGGCAAGTTACAATGATTGTTATAAACTTCTGAAACTATTGCGTTGGATTGGCTTTGAGCAAATCTGTCATTGAATTTAGACACTTGCTGCTGATAACAAGGATCCTGGATAAATTAAAGCCTTTTGTAGAGGTGTCATCGTCTACTTTAATACGTCATGAGAATATGGATCATGTGGTTCATGGTCCAAGTCCTGCCGCGACACCAATTAATGTCCTTTGGCAAGATATTAATCTACATTTGCCACTCTCCATCCTGGTGTTAAATTGGTACCTGATAGGAAGTGAATGTCAATGTGGTTGGATTGGCATGTGTGCGCTTGCAAAATGGTGCCTGGCCAAAATACTACCCAGGGAGCAGAGTGTGTGCACTGTAATGTTTTTTAAAAACTGATTCCAATGACTCTGGACTATAATAATAATCACAATGTAAAGTGCGTAGGAGCGTGGTATTAAGTACCATACAAATTTTAATATTGTTATTATTGGTATCTTCTATTACTAATCCAGATGGAAGTGGACAAACTGCAATTCTTAAAGCCTGGCTATCACTATTCAAGACAAAAGCTGGCAGCTTATCTGAAAGTGATTCAGGCGAAGGAGACAAAGAATCTCAACTGATCAAGGCCGCTAAGAGAGGCGATGTTGTACGTGTTGTGGAGATTCTATCCACGTCACCAGAAAAGGTAATCCAGTTTTACTTCCAAAAATAAAAAATCCATACAATCTCGAGACATTATTCTCTGATGAGTACACTGTTGGAAGTTGTCTTGCAAGAAAGTTTCAAGCTCAAGCTTGCATCCTTTGGTTTTTTGCCCAAATCTGTCCCTCTCAAGCCAAGTGAGTTAAATGTGTAGTGCTTGGGTTATGATAATTGAAGGGCCCTCGGGAAGAGCCATATTGATGTTACTGAGGCTACCATAGGTAAATGAATATGTATTATCATGATTATTGTATCACAGGCAAATGCAAAAATTGGTGGGAAGACTGCCCTACACATCGCAGCTATCCATGGTCATCTTGAAGTAGTCCAGGCACTTCTTGAGTCAGGAGCTGAGATAGATATCACTGATGATGACGGGAGCACTCCGCTTCATTACTCTGTCGAAGGGTAAGTCATGTGACAGGCAGTGATCTGACATTTGCTCCAGCAACAATCGCTATGATGACAATTACTCTGACAATTTCTTGTCGAAAGTAAAGGGTTAAGGCTCGCCGCAAAGAAAACAAACGCTGAGGTGTTACGATACATGTAGATGAATAGAAAATGTGGGCAATTAAGGTCTTGTGTATATATTTAACAAGCTTTGTGTTATACAGGTAATACACAGAAATGCGTCATCGTAAAATGCTGCAGTTTTGCCGAGTCATATCTGAATGAGACCTTAGGTTTAGGGCTGTGTTTGGCTTTAGGTAAAGCTTAGGTTAGGTTGGAGTTTGTTCCAGGGTTGAAGTTTGGAATTCAGTTAGTTTAGGAAATGAGTGCAGAGAGATTAGAGAATGTGTCTTACAATTTTGACAGATACATTTATGATGTGATATGAAATGTACAGCCAAATCTGTCTAGAGGTGTCATGGACTATAGCGGCTAGTGGATCACATGGTTTTAGTCCTGCCGCAAATGTAAATGGTGTACATAAAAGGCATATGTCCCTTTTATTCTTAAACCTACCACAGGGATGAACCAGCTATCTCAAAGTATCTGATTGGTAAAGGAGCAGATATAAACAGAGGTAATGAAGAAGGGCGGAGAGCGATCCATCGAGCAGCTTACAGAGGGTTTGTTGACTGTGCAAGGATCTTGATTAATCACGGATGTGACGTTAATGTACAGGTATGTAACTTGTCCATTATTATTATTATAGATCTGAGAGTGACCTAATAATGAGGGCTGCAGCCCATAGTCCAGTAGACGGTACCATACCATGTACATGACCTGGACAAGTTGATAAGTACAAGGTTTTTTTGTTGATTCGTGTTCTAGATGGGTATTGAAGTGAATTCAGCTTGGTTGCCAGCTTGGCAACCTTGGGCAACTTTTTTTTATAGCCTAATTAGCATAATCATCTAATTATCATATGTGCAATATGTAATAATGTTGCTAATCTCAATCCAGGCAGCCTGAAAAAATGGATAATACAACTTTTTATGGGTTTTCTATGACAAGGAATTAATTTATGACACCATTTTTTATTTTTAAGTAATGCAATTGTCTTAAATAGCATAATTAGCATAATGAGCTAATCAGTATATGGACAATATATGGACTTCATTGTCATTGTTTATCTATAAGCCTGAAATATGGTGCAATGCAACATTGTAAATCACTTTTGATAGACAACACATAAATTCATGAGAAGATAGTCCATGTAGATGTAGTATAATTAGCCTAATTAGCATGATAATCTAATTAGCATGTACATGTATATACAAATAATGTCGCTAATCTTATCCAGGAAGCATAAAAACATGGATAATATGACTTTTCCAGGGTTGTCCATGACGAGTGATTAATTTATGAAACCAGTTTTTATTTTTAAGTAGTGTAATGGACGTATGTAATTATTGTAAAAATAAGCCTAATTAGCATATTTGTAGAATATCAATTATCAACTTAAATCAAGGAAGCTTAAACAAAACCTGGAAACATAACTGTTCTACTGGCCTTCATGGCGAGCGTTCATTCTTCGACCAAAGACGATGATGCAGTAAGTTAATATGTGTATTTATCGCATTCATTAAATTTGCGTACATATCTAATTAACATCATTTTAATTTAAAATTGTAGAGAGGTTACTTTGAATTAACTTAGTAAAGAAGGCTAATTTAAATATCCAGGCGATTTGGGCTTTTCTACATAAGTGTATACAAATAAAAGTACTGCAACACTCTCAATGGTTGGGTTACAACTGGCCCAAAAGCACATGGAACTTCTGCCACTTTATTCTTTCCTCATCACTCAGCACAAACATGAATTATTCATTAACTTAAAAAAAACAATCATAGATGAACATAAGATACCAATCAACAATCAAAGTTATGAGAAGTGGACACATAAATGAATATCCCTTTGAAAGCACCCTTTGAAGTTTGTTCGTTCGTACAAAGAATATCAAGGAGTACATCATCTTAGGAAGATCCTTATTTAGCCAACTGATTGTCTCATCATCAAGCTCTCAAAGTCCAGAAGCGCTGTGAGGGGAGTTGTAGATAGGACAAGCATCGATGACGTCATGATCCATAGTGTGGATCTCGCTGCAGGCACAGTTTGGCAATGGATCAGCTCCAATTTTGTGCAGGAAATATTGTGTACGGCCAACTCCAGTTCTGATACGGTTGACGTTGACCCATGCTTTCTTGAGAGGTCGCTGCCACTTGGTTTTGCACAATGCTCTGGGATGAACTCTTTCAAGTTGGTATAGACGAATTTCACTGGTCTGACCAGCGTTTTGCTTTCCAAGTGGGTAAGGTGGAGGGGGCTTCTCAAACGGCAGCTCAGCAGCCTGTGTTGCAAAGTGCCTTCTAGGGAGACGCTGTCCTTCAAAGGCAGAGGGGTAGGAACAAGACATTTATCTCTGTCACGCTTTTGGGTAAGCTTAGTGTTCAGCGCATCTCGTCTGAGCTGAGCTAGTGGTATGCCAGACAGTATTGGCAGGACAACATCAACCTTGGGTACATGCAGTGCTGTGGCTCCATGCAGGTGCGGCATACTCTGCGGTGGAGAAGACAAGAGCTAAAGTGGAAGTACGAAGCGTGGTGAAATCAGCTCCCCGTCCGGTCCCTGTAAACTTCTTTAGGAAAGACACTCTGGCTTGGGTCTTTTGAGCTGTGGCTTTGGGATGCTCGTGGAAGATGAGGCTTTGATCAAAAGTTAACCGAGGTACTTTGGTGTAGGGTCGAAATTCAGATTAGACCCATTTAGTGAGATATTTAGCTCTCGGTTGGCGCATCGGTTTGCCAGATGGAAGATGGAGGATACAGTCTTCGGTATGCTTATCTTGAGATGCCATCTGTTGAAGAACTCAGCTAGCATGCTCAGGTCCTTCTCCTCGAAGGAGTGGTTTTCGAGCCCCAGTGCAGTGTCGTCTACAAATGACGGGTCTTGTACAAACAGCATGATCAATTTCACAATTCTTACATCTGGAATGGTCTGCAGGGTCTTGTACAAACAGCATGATCAATTTCACAATTCTTACATCTGGAATGGTCTGCAGGGTCTTGAGGTATAAGCTTTCTACATAATCAATGACAATGAAGTCCACATATTGAAAATATGCTAATAATAATATTATTGTATCCCCACGGCAGTATGCTGGTGGGGTACTTTGGATTCAGCAGCGTTACGCCGCCTTTGCCGCGTCATATTCTTGTGTGCGCTTTAACTGCCACATTCCTTGACGGATTCCTTTCAAATTTTTTATGGAGGTGTATCGTGGTATAATCTCAACACCTAAAACTTTTGGTGATGCTGCCACCAGAGTTCCGTCTTCTATAGGGTAAAAGGCCATATTTTTGTGGATGGTTTGTGTGCGCTCTATAGGCTATATTTCTCAAGGGATTTTGTTCAAATTTTGAACGAAGGTGTATCTTGGTATAATCTACAAGCCTATAGATATAGACAATGAAGTCCATATATTGTCCATATACTAATTATCTCATTGTGCTAATTATGCTATTTAAGACAATTGCATTACGGTACTTAAGAATAAAAACTGGTGTCATAAATGAATTCCTTGTCATAGAAAACCCTTGATAAGTCTAATTACCCATGTTTTCAGGCTTCCTGGATTGGAATTAGCAAAATGATTACATATTGCACATATGATAATTAGATGATTATGCTAATTAGGCTATAAAAAAGTTGCCCAACGTTGCCTAGCTGGCAACCAAGCTGAATTTACTTCAATACCCATCTAGAACACGAGTCAACAAAAAAACCTTGTACTTACAACTTTTCCAGGTCTGAAAAACTTCTACAGGACTACCATGTGATGGTAAACAGACAAGACAGTCAGCCCAGGAGACCGACAGCCCACAAAACTGATAATGTCAAGTCTAGTGAACCTTTTAAAAGATTTCTTCAGGCCCTTGAGACTGAAAGCCCACAACTTTGTTGAGGGTTGACCAAATTGATATCGTCGGACTTGTGGGCTGTCATTCATGTGTGCCATTGGTGCCATATGCTGTCAGTCTTGTGGCTATCGGTTTTATTGGGATGTCAAGATAAATTTATATTGTGCGGATTATTGAGAGGTGTTGTACATACAGACTTTGTTAACTGGATGACCCTAACCACGCATATACAAAATTCTCCATACAAAATATCAATAATGTAAACATGATTACAAATATTACAATAATAGGGTAGTGCAAATCAAAAGTAAAATTATTTCAGAAATTGAGAGAGAAATATTTGAATTTTAAGTTAAAAAGAAGCAGATTGGCCCAGGGGTGGGGAGGGAGGAGCTTTGATATCTAAAAGTAAAACGTACAATCGACTGAAAATATTGTATTAGTTGTCCTAGTTGTTCTTATTTGTCTTTGAGGCAATTGGTTGGGGGGGGGGGGGATTCTCCTAGAAAAGTAGTTGTTGAGGACAAACTCAGTGTCCTCTGGGGGTAGTATTGGTTTATTGGTTTGGTTTATTAAGATTTTTAAAGAAATCATTGAACATGCCGCTGTGAAAGTTGTTTAATTTACAGAGTAAAAAGTACATCAAATAAAAGTACATTGATAGCTTATCCAAACATGTTGAAAAAAGTATTATGAATATTTGCATGCGATTTACAAGTTCCATTGTTAATATAAATTGCCATTTGTTTTGAGTAGATCAGAAATTTGAGAATTGATCAATTACATTTTATTGAAACGATGATGGAGTAGCCCACGAACATTGGTGTAGATTGTGATTTTCAAACGATAAAAGCTATAAATGTTCCTTGTTTAAAACAAAGAATTAATAAATAGAGCTAAAAACTGTACAAAATTGGTTAAACAACCTTTTGTCCAAAAACTCAAGGAAATTGGCAAAATTAAGTAGTTGATGGAAGGGGGGGGGGGTGGTCATTGTATGGGAGTAGTCATTCTGATCATGAAAGAATATAACTTTTACATCCATGAATTCATTTACTTAATTTGTCAAAAAGTGCATATGTACGAGGCAATCAAATACGAACACAGAAGGATTGGAAATATGACATTAATGCTACATAACTTCCATTTATTTGATATAAGGATACAGAGAAAGATACTCCCCTCCATGATGCTCTACTGAAGAGCAGGGTAGATGTGATCGAGCAATTGGTGAAAGTTTCAGACCTCGATGTGACTCTGGCTAACAAGATAGAGTTGACAGCTCTACAGTTTGCAGCTTTCATGGGCAAACCAGAGTAAGTAATCCCCTGGTCATATATCACTTCATATTGACCTTGAATTTGAATACTTGACCATTACAAATTTCTTCCAAAAAGGGGTGATTTTCAGCGAAGTATTAATACAGAATGTTGGAAAAAAGATAATGTTCCAGGACATTTGTCCTGGTCTCTACTTGGTCAAAGTGATGGTTTATGAATCTATTTTAGGTTACGTTTAGGGTCAATATGAAGTATATTAGGTCTTTCAGGTCTGGGGCTGAAAGTACATGTAGAAATGCATTCATTATTATAAATTGACTGCTGAATGATCGCTGCCAAAGCATGTGTTGTACAATAGGCATTGTACTTTTTCTGAAAAGAGGCAAATCCATTTGAAAAGTTATCTTGATTAACATGCAAGGGGCCTGGGGAAGGGTGTGGTCACGTATGTACATGTATAGCAACGATCGTTAGAAAAGAGATAACAACCATCGACTTGAATTCATGATTATAATTTCCTGTCTGATCTTAAATATTTAATTTCCTTTTATTATACATTTTAGAGCTGCTGAGTTAGTTGCAAAGAGTATTCCTGGATCTATTGCTGCTGTAACGGATGAAGATGACACCATACTGCATATCGGTGCAATCAATAACCAT
>JARBES010005041.1:0-12330 GCA_030265145.1 Strongylocentrotus pallidus | reverse complement strand
GGGGGTAGAAGTGGCAATACATAAAATGAGATCCTTGATTTATCCACACCTCTAGCTTTCAAATACAGATCATACCTGCTCTTCAATTTTCTTTTCATTTTTCTTTGGGCCTTCGAACAACTTGATATCGATATCTCCATGCTTCCATTCTACGAACATTGGCTGGGACGGAAAGATCATCTTGACCCCTGTCATTTCTTTTTCTATTTTCTGTTGGTGGAAAAAACAAATTATATAAGGTCTAGAAGATCTCTTGATCTCTCTCTACAGTTAAACAATAAAATATTCATACCCTTACCAATATATGGAGTTGTTTAAGTATGTCGAAAATTGATTTGTTGTCTCTATACATGAGTTTATATTATGTAGACAGATGTATACAAAAATATATCATTTTTATTTTATTTTATTTAAATTTCAGTGGCGAATTCAGGGTACCGGTAAATAGAGAAAATGATGTCCTTATTTGTGCCCTTAGTCACTAATTAAGACTACAAAAAGCTGCTCAAAATGTGTTGACTTTGGTTTCTTTCTTTTCAGGAAATTTGAGGAAAAAAAATATTATCTCATTCTTAATTTTCTTGTCTAATTATCTTTTTTGCCTTTAAAATTCTTGTAGAATATCTGCCAACAAATGTAACCCGGCCGTCCAAAAATTACCCACTGACACCCCAACGCCCTAATCTCTGTCTCACCTCAAAAAACCCTGAGAGATCGTCATAGATGCAGAGATAAACAAAGTGGGTGAACTCTTTCCAGACAGGTGGTCGTACATATGGCAAGCAGTTGACCCTCTTTCCAACAAAGTACCAATTGTATACAGCCACAATCCACCAATCGCAAAAATGATCTACGTTGAGATCCAAGTCTTTTGCTCTGACAGTGCAACGCGGGTAACGGCTGGTGGATGCAGGAATTCTTACAAAAGATTCTGAGTCTACAAAGACAAGATTTATAACAGAAATATTTGGTCTACATTAAATTGCACATTACATGTATTACATTTGCAAAATTATTATTGAATCTATGAAAAGAAGATATATAAATATATATAATCTGGCAAGTTATTGAGAGACAGCATATTAATATCTCTGCATCATCTTTCACAATAAAAAACGAACCAAGCTAGGTCATCAGCCCATTCCTCTTTCTTTTCTTCAACCTATTCTATCCCCTTATTTTTAGCCAGGGAGGGTGTCATGTGGCCCAGGTGCCCCCATCAGATCAATCACTGGTCCATATATCAGTTATCATGAAGCTTACTGAATTAAATCAAATTAAATATGAAAGGAAGCTGAAAGTGATGTGTATTATCATATTTTTTTAGGTTTAACGATACTTTTACTTATATTCATTGGTATATTTCTATGTCAAAATATGGTGTTGTTAGATGTAGTGCTGTAGCCGAATTGCCGAACCGAACATGGCACTTCCGAAGCAAACCAAGCCGAACCGAGCCGAACGCAAAGGCCTGGTTCAAATGTTCGGCAGAAAAATATAACTGTTTTCGCAAGCTAATTAACTTGTCATTTTGTACCTAATTTTCATTTCATGATTGCTCATTCTATATTTGCTTTTTTCCCCATTTTCCTTCTTTGTGAATTATGCCTCTCCAGTGGTGGGCGCCACTTCACCGACACCATTTAAATCCCAAATCCTGACCTCTGCAACGTCATGATCGCAAGCTATAAACATGAACACACGTGCCTACTAGGCGCTGATCAAAACAAGTTTGGCTCAAACCCAATCAATACAAAAATGAATATGTTAATTGTAAAGATATCGGACAAATTTTACAATATAAATAATGAAATACATATATATATTATAGTATTTTAATTTATTTATTCTTGAAAAATATGATTTTTAAAATAAAAAATAAATATTTATAAGAACAGTAATGGAACAAGCCTGGGCTACTATCTATGTGTATACACCAGTTTACGGTTACAACAGGCAGCAGGCAGTGACGCAACATTACATGCGCATCTGAAGACATTGATGACGTCACTGCCTGCGCTGTGCGCTCACATCATATTTGCATGGGCGCTATCTTAATTTACGTGTAAACCACTGACCTCTAGAGGTCAATGGTTTGTTTACCCGTATATTAAAATGGTATCCATAATCGTAAACTGGTGTATTATATCGTATCCATCAGTAAATTCAATATGGCAGCTTTCATGAATCGTAACATTGGACAACACTCGCCAAATCTCAACAAATGATCATTTATTGTCGAATTGAAAACATGATTCTTGTACCATTGCAAATAAAACACTGTTCAAGACACACTATTTTTCAACAGGTACAGGGTATTTCGAGTCCTCAAAATGCAACATTTTAATGCGAATGAAGAATAGGATCTACTATTTGAAGTTAACCTAATTTCAAGGGAAGAGTATTTTTTCATATTTTTTATATTTTTAATCTATTAAGTCTCAAGTTATGCCACTTATGCACTTTTATGCACGGTGCCGGCCGACGCTCACCCGTGTCTTCAGCTCACACACCCGTGTCTTGCAGCTCACTCACACACAGGATGTTGACTCACCCCTTGAAAACTAGCCTATGTCCGAATTTCTGTTTGGACTTGGAGGAAAATTTGTCAGTCATCTTTAGTATTAAAAACAACATTGTTACTATTATTTGTGACAAGTTCACAAGCACTTCAACTGCGTCTCGTAATAAGATAAAGGTCTTCCCAGCATGGGTACCCGGTAGGCAAAAATTATATTACCGAACCACGAACCTAAGTTTGGGTAAAAATTGCTAAACTCTGCCGAACCGAATCAAATCTGAATATCATGGCGCCCGACTTACAGCACTAGTTAGTTGAAAAAGAAAATTCAGCTGCAGTGAAGGTTGTGGATCATTTATGGCTTGCGGTCACTAATTTCCTTTGGCAAGACACTAATCTGCATATACCACTTCATCCAGGTGATGTATATGAGTAGGCAAAAAGACCTTGAATGCCAGAACGCTTTATCAGAGTAGCTTGGTTAATCCCACTAAGAATCGTTAGCATTAAGCACAATATAAACATTTATTCTATTATTTTCGAATCCTCCTAACCTTTGTTACGTGTGTAGAAGACGATTTCTGCACGTCTTGGATTAGAGAATTGTGCATTATGGTCCAATGTGACCTTGATAGGCTCGCTAAGCTTAGCTCCAGATGGGGAGAATCTGATGCCACATGATATTACTGCTTCATCATCTTGGAGGTTAAGATCTTGAGGAATGTCTGTCAGAAAATCCCAGTGGACTTGGTTGCCATCTAAAATATAGAGGTTAAAGATAAAGACTAGCTATGATCATGCGTTTGCATTGTGAAAGATACGTTGTATTGATGTGTACTGCAAGGATCTGGAATCATGAAAATGATAAGAAATTTGGCCCAGTCTTGGTAACGTTACAAGCACTGTACACAGAAAGATGTATATGGGACTACCCTCACACATGCGTTATATCTATCAGGTCCAAATAGATATAATAAATTACCAAATATATCAATTAGTAGGCGGTTTCTTTGCAAAATTTGTATGATCACGTACCTATTAGTCAAAACATATTCTTTCACATGATTGGTAATAGGAGCTTCCATTTCATTTTTTGAGAGGGGGGCGTTTCCAAAACTGGTGTTTACCTTAAATAGGATGTACAATTTGTTACCTTTTCTCAAATGTAAAAGATTGCATAATCTATTTCTAGATTTGTACGATGATCACCATCACTATCACCACCGCGTCGCCATCATCATCATCCTTTAATAGATCATACGCACCCATGTGCGCATGCAGACAAAAATGAGGTAGCGGTGAGTGCATATATTCCTGCTACATGTTAAAACAAAATGACAGAATTCCAGGCAGCTGCAGGCATGCAATATCTATTCTGCAGGTTGGCAAATTGCTAGCATGCAAGTTGGCTGGTATTTTGAGGGAGAATTAAGAGGTATATTTGTTTTTGTGTCACTTTCGAACTAAAAGTTCTCTATTCCCTCTTGAACTCCCCACATCTGACACTTTTGTCGTTCATTTACACTTACCGTCTGTTGTGTCGAGGCGCAGCCATCTTGATTCTTGGCTGTGAATAAAACATACACATCACCATTTGATTAAACTCTTAGTCCCTATCATTTGATTCTTGTGTTAGCAACATAATATTGGCGACAAAGATGTTAAGTATCAACCAAACCTCTCCTCCACCATTTTTTTTGGGGGGGAGGGGGTCACCAGGAGACCCTCCCGTGCCATGGGAACAATGGTATGCCAGTTTTTCTAACTACCTTGTTGCGAGCGATTGGGACAGTGACGATGTACCCAACGCTCGCCGCACAATGATCCTGCTCCATTGCCTCGGAGTGTCAGCAGATTTTTGGCCAGTTCAACAAAAGTACGACCCATACCGATGGGTATGACTCAACAGAGATTACATCATGAAACTCTAAAATTTCTCCAAGTTTCTCCAAATTTCTTTGACTAGTAAATGTAAAAACACCTTGGGAAAGCATTGAGTGGCTGGCAGAACGGTGTTAGCATGTGCAAATAACATAAACCTAAATTTCCTGTAACCTGCCTCTTAGGTTTTGATTATTTTATATGTGTACCTTTTCTTTAAACATGACAGAGATTTATCTATTTTAAGGTGATAAAATAAGTGAAAATAGATATTAAGTACAAGTAGTTTTGTATCGAATAAGTACATACATATTACATGTATGTTTGAAGTTACAGTGCATGTATTTTATTGCAACAACAATATGCTTAAGGCAATAGTACATGTCCAAATTAGGCAAAACGGAATAAGGCGAATACACCGGTCTGCCAGCCGCACAGGGGAATATCCTTAAAATTCTGTATTCCACTAACATAGTTAAACCTGACCCTTGATCTAAACTAGATGGAACTTCATTCGAAAATGATGCCTCCGCCATAGAGCGATTTCACACACAAGAACAGAAGCAATTTTTCAAATTCAAGTTTGATTGTAATCCATCATCAGGTTCTCAGAATATCGCGATTACAAGCTATTTTTCATATGACCCTTTGAACTTTGACCTCATGACCCTAAAATCTAATCAGACATTCATTGGCTCTGCAAGAAACATATATGTCCCAAGTTTGATAGTAATCCATCCGTCAGTATTGACAATGCATTCACAAGATAGTTTTGCATACATAATGAGCCCCATGACCTTTGACCTCATGACCCCAAAATCTAATCAGTTCATTGGCTCTGCAAGATACATATATGATCCAAGTTTGGCGGTAATCCATCAATCGGTTCTTGAGATAACGCGATCACAAGCTATTTTTGCATACATAATGAGCTCTGTGACCTTTGATCATTGGATAAGAAATTATATTTAGTGACTTAAATTTTGTGAAATCTTAGAAGTTATGATGCTCACAAATGTGATAATGGACAATTCATGTCCTGAATACTACTTGATTACCAGGGTGTGTAAATTCTACATGTTTATATCAAGAATTCCAATACAGTCCTTCAGTTATCACAATGAGGATTGGGTGAATGTTGAAAGAAATCGACTTAGTAAAAAAAAAAATTCCCTATGCCCATTTCCATAGCTTCAACATTTGTATGACCCCATACCAAGCATTAATTCACCTTTTCATGGCCTTTTTGTGTTCGATAGTGGTTCTCGTTCAATAATCTAAACACTTTAAGGGTTTTAAACTTTTTATTCTTAAAAATATTTATTTAGAGTATTTCCTGGTATTTCCCGTTTTTGTCAAAAATTGCGACATACTGGTTAGGCCAGAATCTGGTCGATTTCATTTTGGTCTCCACCACACCGTACCAACGCAAGAATCATTTATTAATATGCATAGCTAGGATGGCTAGGTTTAAAAATATTGCCGTGCTGTCAATCAATTATTCAAAATAAAAATGGCCGCCAACGCAAACCTTGTCTACAACGGCCACTATTTGTGTTTCACTTGGGTGGTTGCTATAGACAGGTTTGACTGTAGCACCACTCATGAAAAGTCTACATGCTGTTATTTGAATTTTAGTTTTAAAGAAAAAAAAATCATATTTACTGTACTGACCTTTGCGAAACTGTGAGGGCGTGAAGAAATGAGTCCAGGCCATCTTGAGCAACTCCATTGAACCTAAAGTTTCCCTTCCTGATCTGAGGAAAACAACCCTGTAACATATAACGGCAACATTGCTTGTAAACTTTGTATCGGTTACTAGTAAGTGGATCTATTTCATTCTGGCATCTAATATTTTTTCTTGGGGAATTTACACTTAGGAGCTACAGTAACATCCCATAAACAGAATGAAAACTAGATTTTAATTTGTCACTTTGACGAATAAGGTGGTCTGTCTTCAAACTTATAGATTTGAATATTTACTATATAGAGAAAGGGAGAAGTTATATAGACATGTATACAATGATGATCATAATAATGATGATGATGAACATGACGGTGATCATGATAGTAATGGTGATGATGATGATGATGATAATGATAATGTGAGATGATGATATTAATGATAATGTTAATGATGATGATGATAATGATGATGACGATGATGATGATGATGATGATAATGATGTTAGATGATGATATTAATGATAATGATAATGATGATGATAATGACGATGATGATGATCATGATGATGATGATGATGATAATGATGTTGATGATCATCTTCATCAACAGACCATGATGACATCAGATTGAAAAACATGAGAGGACATTTAGATAGCATATAGTCTCAGCTACAACATACTAAAAAATCAACAAAAATCAACAAAAATCAAGCTGAAATAACGGCGATATTGCTCGCAAAAGACATGAATGTAGAATCCAGATTTGAGAAAAAGTCATCTCCCATTGGGATTACACGCAAAAAGAAATGGATCAAGTGATAATAGGGTAATAATAAAGTAAATATAGCTATTTATTACATTATTTGCGATTTTACGTTCTTAATATTCAAAGGAGACGGTACAGTGAAAGGTCAAAAAGACAAAAAAAGTGAAGAAAAAATTGTTGGAGACGCCTGGGCCGGACTCGAACCAGGGGTCTCGAGGACGGAAGTCAAGTGCATTACCGATAGACCAAAACATTTCCCATAGCGATTAAACGTAAACGGAAAATGGAATTCTCAAAGTCTCAGCGTAAACGAAGATAAAACGACGGAGATATTGCTCGCGAAAGACGGGAATGTAGAATCCAGTTTTGAGAAAAAGTCATGTCCCATAGAGAATACACGCAAAAAGTGAAAAATTGACATGCCTCCTTTAATCGCAAAAATTGGGGGGTATCCATCCATTCTGAAGAGTTACAATGAATTTTGTATAGGCATGTTTTTGCCCATGTATTGTGGATATAGATAGCGCAGGTCCGCGCGTACTGTAAACTTTGACGGATGCTCATTGCGTTATTACTTGTCAGAAAAAGGTGAACAAGTTATTGAAATGCTCGGAAAAATGTGGTAAATATGATAGAGAAAATTTGGCGATTCTATGTTGCGAAATGCCATTACGCACGGAAACGCGCACGCAAAATTTTGAAATACTTAAAATGACCTGATTCGTATTCTCGTTTATTAGTGATTTTGAGCAATTTTAAATTTTGACGCGCGCGTTTCCGCGCACCATGACCTTTGTTTGACCTTTGATGACACGACCTGTTGACCCTTGACCTGAGTTTATGTGATATGAATATAAATGAACTTTGAGTACGCATCATAAAGATATGATGGATAATGTGATTTCACAAAATGGCGCCTGGATAACGTCATGAAGACTTGATGACCCGCCTTGAAAATGTTCATGTCACGTCTCATGACAATGACCTATGACTGTGTCAAAATTGAAAGAAATTGAATGAACTGATCTAGAGTTATCCTCGGAACAAAAAAGGGGGAGAAATAAAAATAAAGAATGATAATAATAAGAAAGAAAGAAAATTATGACGAAAACAATAGACGATCTGTCGTAAACGACAGACCACCTAAAAAGAAAGAAAAACAAAAGAAGTATGGAGAATTAAAAAAACCTATAGCAAGACAAATTTTGCACAAGAGACTAACACAAATTTCGAAAAGAAATTGATCCAATAAATATTGCAATTTCATGAAAACTGTAATATTAATAATAGTAGTAGCTTTACTGTAGTAGGACTGGTGGTAGCATCAACTAGGTCTGAGTCATTACATGTTTTGCCGAACCCAGATTTGACTTGAAAATTTTGGGCGGGGACCACATCCCCAAACGGAAATTTTTCCACACACCCAAATTGTGTGCATGCAGAAGCTGGAGTTAACCAACATAATATTTCGGAAGAAAATAAAATTATGTAGATGGACAGCTAAGAAGTTTTTTTCTTCTTCTAGTATGAAGGAATGCAGAAAGGAGTCGCGCTTTGCGGTACCGAGCTCGTTCAGAAATGGAAGTCAAAATATGAGTAATGATTATAGTACCACACTCAAGACCAAAATGCTGATCAGACTATTAAGATTAAAATGTGATAGGCAATAATTGTCAAAAATTCTATAAAATAGTGGCTTACCCAAGGTATTATGTATTTACAAGTCATTAGAGTAATTTAGTAATCTTTTTATACTAAAATTGTATTACTGCATAAGTAGCAACACAAAACTCTCCTTCCCGTGAAAATGCTTACTTAAACACCTCCAATTAGTCCTCACAAAAAAAACTTTTCTGAGGCAAATTTTAAAGTGAAGTTTTTTGCAGAACATCATATTTTCAATTTAACCCTTACTGTACTGGGCTATTTTGAGCACCTCGTGACTGGGGGAGGGGGCCTCCCAGGCCGTCGCAAGTCCGATTAACACAAAAATTTGCATGTTTGTAGATATTTACGTAAGGAACAAGATGGTATAATTAGTTTTTTCCTAATATGCAAATTTTTGTCGTTATAGCCTAATTAATTATGCAAAATGCTAATTTTATGCATTTTACAGAAAACTCTATATATTTGTCTGTAGACTTGAAAAGAAGAATCTTGAAAATGTATTGAATAAATGTTTCCTTCATCTCAAATTCATGAGGTTACATTATTTTTATGATATTTGACAATGCATAGGTTAATTTGCATAAATTATGAATACGCATTCATGAATATCAACTAGAATCATTACAAAAATTGTCAGACTCCACTTTTTAAATGTTTATTGAAACTCATTATTCATATGAAACTTCTTTTCTAAAACAAAATAGTTATTTTGATGTAATTAATAATAATAATCTATGCAAATTTGATGCGATTTTCAGAAATTTATTTTCTTTTGTATTTTATTGTTTTTTATTTCTTATTATATCTATTGTTTTATTTCTAATGTATTCTATTGTTCTGGAATACATCAAGTTACTTTGAGATACATATAAAAGCAATTTGATATCAATTCATATCTCCCACTTAGAAGAAATACATCTTACTTTCTGTTTGTACATGAATATATGCAATTATAGCATATTTTTGATGACATGCGCATACTAATTGTTATGTAACACCCTACAGGTATATCCGATTTCAAGAAAAATGGTATCAAAATGTGCGTAAGAATTGTCATGAAACAACAATTCAAAATTTCAAGCGGTTGCGGCGCAATCTCCGAAAATGTCGAGGGGGGGGGGGGGCCTCCCAGTACAGTAAGGGTTAAGTTATTTGAATTCGGTATTATACACTGCAAATGAAAGACCCTCCTTTGTCTGCTAAGGCTATCATATCTTTCCATTAAAACCATTACACACATTGAGAAAATATTGACTGTTGCTAAAATATTTTTACTCCTTAAATTCATCTCCATTGCTACATGTATGTTTACATGAATTCGTCATTGCATGGAAATAGAGTTCATACACACATACATACCTGTAACGTTGAAGCCTTTGCACTCAGTATAGAATAGAACTCCTCCTGGAAATCCTTTCCACTTAGTGTCAGGTCAGTCAGGTTTGGCATGGAACATAAAGCATCTACTAGGTGATGTGAAGAGACTGGTGTTTGACACTGAACATCTACTAGTATGACAGTTTGGACCTACATGTATACAACCAGTGATTTATACAAGCACATTACCAGAGTACATGTTTATATTGAATGACTGTAATAAAACTGGGTGCCCAATATACATGTATTTGTATGGCTATGCTCATCAGTTGACAGTTGCTCTGGGCTTGATTTAGATCAATATATAGGATTTGGATAAGGGCTGCAAATAGGTTTTAGCTTAGGTTAAGTGATAAATATATTTTTTGGTGCAGGGTTAAAGTTAAGAATTTGGTTAGAGCAGGGTAAATTGTTGACAGAGCATGTTTCAAACAGGAGGGCCGACTATTACAGTCATATTGCATTCAATTATGAAAAACTACATAGTGATGCATTCAAGGAATACATCCTTCCAGGTACCCACTTTACTACATCTAGGTTGAGTGTGGAAAATGTAGATTCATTGTCTTGCCAAACAACATTAGTGCTACAATGACAGGGCTTCCAACCCCAAGCCTCAAGGTTCACTGTTCAGAGACTTATCCACTTATCCACTGGACCACAAACACCTCTACATGAACCATGGTTGATGCCCATTATTTTAGAACGTACATTATTCATTTTTAGTAAATAGAGCTGAATATGTATTATGAGAATTAAGAAGGAACTATCCCTTTGTCAATTATTTACATATATAATATATGCTATATAATACATTCATGAAAAAAAGTATGCATTATACATGAACGTATAAGTAGAGTTTGTACACATAGCTGTGCTTAAAATATGTACACAGTGATCTAGATCTCTATCCTTGTTTAGTAAGTATTGAATCTAAAATATACCGAGTGAATCACTGAAACACTGGCAGATTGCAGGGAGGGGGCGGGGCACTTGGATCATAAAACGTAGGTTACAATGTAAAACGTGTACAATGTACAGTAAGCCTTTGATAGTATTGACGTAAGATGACCTGTTTTAAAGTGTACCAATCATCAACAAATAATCTGTATGTTGGGGTTCCTGCCCATGTATATATTAGCTGTACACATATCATTTCTTTAGGCGATTGGTACACTTCTAAGTTGAAGCGCCGAGAACGTCACAGCATATGATTTGTGCTATATAAGAATCCATTATCACTATTGTTAATAATATTTTTGTTATCATTATTATTATTAGTAGTAGTAGTAGAAGTAGTGGCATAGTAGAAGTAGTGGCATAGTAGAAGTAGTAGTAGTATTAGTATTATTATTAGTATTAGAAATAATATTAGTATTAGTTTTAGTATTATTAATATTTTTATCATTATTACAATACGGTATGTATTTTCACTCACCTTGGATTTGTTTCCTTCTTTAGCAAGAAGTACATAGAAGTCACTGTGGAAGGACACATGGTGTAATTTAACATCCTTCAGAGAGGGCGCAGAGCATATAATCTTCGCCACGTCATGTGATGTAGTTGGTCCACATATTTCACCATGCACACTAAGATTGATCTTAAAACAAAAGCAAAAAACAAAAACAATTACACCATCCAAAAATGATAAAATCAGGCCATTGCTAAAGTTTAAGACTACTGCTTTTTTTTTGGCAAAGGTCTTGTATAAAATTAAGCCTGTAATGCAGCATGGTAAAGAATGGCTCTTTTCAAAGGGCCCCTAAATTGACCCTCCATAAAAAGGGTTACTCTGAAGTTTGAGCATCGAATAACAAGAAGACTGGTTGCAGCAAAACTGCTGTTCAGAATGCTATTTCAACTAGAGGCTTATTTTCTGACGAGAAATGGGTTGGTTACCCAATAAAACCCATTCAAATAGTACTGTTGATATTTATCATATATTTGCCTATAAAACAGTGATGGGTATATAAGATGATACTGCCAAGTATTATCACAATGTCTGAGCTGGAGATGAGGGCAATGTATTTTATAACCAGCTCCCAGGGCTCAAATTAATTTTTTGTCCACGGGGGCTCTTCCACTGAAGGGCGCTCTTTTTTAATACAAATTTCCATTGAATTGGTACCCATGATACTCCTCAATTCTTTGCTATTTCATCATTATCATTTATATTATAGTCAGCGTTTTCCCTCTTTACAACTTAACAAGTTACATAGGGTTTTCATCCAGTGATGACATTCTTTCCATTTCTTCCCGTTCTGCACATTCCTCCTCATCATTCAGAGCTAATCCCGGCCCCCCCCCCCCACTCCGGGAATGGAGGGACCGCATTCATGTTCCCAAAATTACATGGTACTTTTCACCCAACAAAGTCTGGCTCTTAATACACACAAAATCAGCTTGTATTGACTTTACACACCAGACTTAG
>JARBES010004757.1:0-12341 GCA_030265145.1 Strongylocentrotus pallidus | reverse complement strand
AGTACCTTCTGAACCAGGGTTACGAGCCCCAGCAGATTACCATACTCACTGCTTACACTGGACAACTCCAGAAATTCAAAGAGAAAATGGGCAGAGCTACATTTGAAGGAGTCAAGGTGGCTTCGGTCGACAACTACCAGGGGGAAGAGAATGACATCATTCTTCTGTCCTTTGTACGAAGCAGTCAGAATGGCAAGATAGGTTTCCTGAACATCGCTAACAGAGTGTGCGTTTCGCTGTCCAGAGCAAAGCAAGGACTATATTGCATAGGAAATTTCACCCTCTACTCTGAGAAATGCGATCTGTGGAAAGGGATCTATTGCGACTTGAAAGCAAATTGTCGTGTAGAAAACGCGATGATGTTGCAATGTTACAATCATCCACACAACAAGACAGAAGTGGCAAGAGCAGCTGACTTTCTGAAAGTGCCTGATGGAGGATGTGGAATTCCTTGTGGCACCTTACTCAATTGCGGGCATGTGTGTGTCAATTTGTGCCACCCGGTAGATCAGCTGCATCAAAAGTACATCTGCCCTAACCCCTGCACAAAGACATGTAAAAGAGAGCATGCATGTTCTGACATCTGTGGAAACAAATGTCCACCATGTCGCAAAGCGATGGAAAAGAAACTGCCTTGTGGACACGTTTCTATGATGAAGTGTTCTACGGACCCCACATCGGTCAAATGCAATGTGATGGTTGAAAAAACGAAGCTTCTATGTAAACACCTACACACCCTACCATGTCATTTGCATGTCGATATGTTTGACTGTCCAACAATAGTTAAAAGACACCTTCAGTGTGGTCACACCAAACTTGAGCAGTGTAGTGAGCATGGGATGTGCTCAGTCATTGTGAGCAAAGACTTACCATGTGGGCACATTAATATGATGAAGTGCTTCCAGACGGAACAGCCCAACATTGTCTGTACCGAAATAGTTCTGAAGACTCTACCATGTTCTCATACAGAAGGACTTCAATGCAACGTTGAGCCAGACAAATTTCGTTGCCTTAAAGTTGTGAAAAAGATACGTCAGTCATGCGGTCACGTGGTGACGGAGCAATGCTCGGCAGAAAGTGAGTGTTCCGACATTGTCTGCAAGAGTCTGCCGTGTGGTCATCAAAAGGATGTGAAATGCTGTAAAGATGTGCATGAAGTATTCTGCGAAGAAAAATGTAAGAAGGACATTGCTTGCGGCCACATGTGCCCCGGAATATGTGGAGAAAACTGCGTTACAAAGTGTCATGTTTTTGTAACCCGAAGCGACTGGCCATGTGGCCACAAAGTTACAGCGAGGTGTAGCGATAAACCGGATTCTTGCAAGGTCAGATGTCAGACGGAACTTGAATGTGGACACATATGCAAGGGGGTATGTGGAAAATGTTTGGGAGGGCGATACCACGTGCCATGCCGAGAAACATGCGATCGTACTCTGGTCTGTGGACATAAATGCACCCTTAGTTGTGTCATTCCCTGTCTTCCTTGTTCTAAGAGCTGTAAAAACTTCTGCGACCACATGAAATGCAATCACCCATGCGGAGAAGCTTGCCCTACGTGTACGAAACAATGCAACTGGAGGTGCCCACATCACAAGTGCAGAACGCTTTGCTGCGAAACATGCTCCAGACCCACTTGTGATGAACCGTGTTTGAAGAAGCTGATGAAGTGCGGCCACCCCTGTTCCGGTCTATGTGGAGAGATCTGCCCAGAACTGTGCCGTATCTGCGACAAAGTGAAGCTGAAAGAAACCTCTTTTGGAACTCAGGATACAGAGGAATCGAGGTAATTGAACATACTTTATTTCTCTGTGTACTATTACTTTAAAAAGTAAACTATATCTCTTACTTCTTTATAACTTACTCTTTCTTCCCGGGCTATTTTTTTTTAATCATTTCGAAAACTTATTCAAGAATCGACTTGAAGAGGTCTGCTATGACGAAAAGACAGTAGTTATTACAATGAAAATAAAACACTTTATCTGACATTTATGATGACATTATACGATTATATTCATTTTGAAATCATGGTAAAGCTTTTGTCATTTTGTTGTCATTTAGATACATACAATTGGAGGAATGCGGGCACGTCTTCGAGGTAACTGGTCTTGATAGGCACATGGCACTCAACCAGCCGGAAACCACCAACACACTGATTTCGGTAAAAAAAATAAACTTACATATCTGAAACATTAGATTCACTTTGCTTTGTAATGACATGCATCTAGCCATAAAGCGATCAGAATAGTAAATTTTCTTGAAAGACAATTGTAGTAAATTTCATTTAACTCTTATCATGCCACAGGGCTAATCCCCATTGTGCCAAGCCCCAAATCCCCCCGTGCCAGGTTGTTTTGGAAATAATCTGATTAACGCGATGGTTCTCTGAATAGCGAGTGCAAAATACACAGCACAGTCCAATGAGCATGAACAATAACTGCTATTACGAATGCTGCATTGCACGCACATGGCACTCAAGCGATAGCTCTCTCGCGTGGACAAAGCAGTATAACGATAGCGTGCATGCAGCCTTAATGCAGGCTATGAGTTAAATAATGCTTAATAGTAATAATGATTATGACAACAATAATAATAATGATTATGATGATGATGATGATGATGACAATAATAATAATGATAACAACAATAGTAAAAACACCTAGTATCATCACTGTACAATTTATGTATGGTAGTGCATATAACATCATGATATAAAATATATGGGTGAATAATTATCTCAATACCAGAATATTGTGATATATTGCAATGTTTTTACCTAGACCAATCAATCTTTCTTATTTTCCTCACAGTTGAAGAAATGCCCGAAATGCAACACGCCATTACGACACAGTAGACGCTATGGAAACGTCATGAAGCTGGCGAAAAGACATGTGCTGCATGTCAAGAGGAAACTGGAAGCGAAGCAAATACAAGTAGTGGCAGGAAAGTGTGATATAAAACAGAGGATGAAGAGCACTCTTACCCGAAGGAATCTAGGACTCCTAGGGATCGGGGAACAGGCAATAGGAAGATGGCTACGTATACACCAGGAGATTAGAATGGAACATGAACCAGCTATCATGTCTCGACTGCAACTAATACGTACGTTGATGGAACTGCAAACAACACTATGCGAGGGAACCAAGGATACGCAATTGCCCGGTGAGACACGTGGGGATAAGTCAAGTCGCAATGCCCGACATTCTGTATGGAAAGAACACACTGATGAAACGCAAGAACAGATAGCAGAGCTGGGGAATGCAATTCTTAGGGATGCTACCAGCTTTTCGTACCAAGAGGCTCATGACCTCCACAGAGAAATGTGCAAGACCATGTACATGGTACTCCTACTGATTCGGGTTGTAAAGATTAAGGGTGGCCGAGGTATCCAGCTTTTTGAAGATTCTATCAAGGCACTCGGGAGAAAGGTTTCCCTCCGCAATGAATGCTTAGAAAAGATACGACCGGTAATCAATGAATACTACCAAGCTACAAGCAGTAACACGCTAGATATCAACCCGGAATTTCACCCACGACGTGAGATGACCTTTGCCCGTGACAGATGGTGTCGATGCCCAAAGGGTCACACGTTCATGATTCAAGAGGATGAATGTAGTCTTCTTACGATGGACTGTGAGATATGCTTGCGTTTCAGAGCAAAAGAAAGTCCTATAAGAGCGTTTCAAGAAAGCCCACCAAGGCATACAAGTGCTTCCCCTGCTACTGAGGACCAGGGAGCGAAGGGCTTGAGAGAGGGTGAATTTCGTCGTCTGGCAATTGCCGTTCCAAGCTGTGGGATACGACGGGGACCGGGGCGAATGCCGTACGACAACAAGCGAAGTGTTAAGAATTCTCCGATGAATCCAAATTACCCTAGGTCTTTCAACAGAGGTTCAGGAAAAGTGGAGAGCTCATCGCAAGGTTGTACAAGCATTGGGAAAAGCAAGGGCAGAAGAAATGAAAGACAATCTACCTTTCCGACTGCAAGTACGAAACCCCAAGCCAGCGCAGTTTCCAAGGAGGAGTCGAAACAAAAACCTAGCACGCGCCGTAATACAAGTGCTAGTACTGGTAAAACACATGCTCAAGGTACTGAAAATAACAGATCTGCTGGTGTACCAAGTACCGCTTTCAACAGAAGAGCAGGGCAACATTCTCATGGTGCATGTGCCAAGGACCAAACATCGGGTAGCAAGATGAACAGAGCTACACTGTCTAAGCGAGGTGGGGCACCGCAGACTGGTCCAACTGCTTTTCAGGACACATCCGAAACTCGCGGAGCAAGACGAGGAACACAATGGAAATCAGATAGCATCCCAAAGAACAAGGGAAAGCCACAAGAAAAGATGGCAATTGCCGTTCCAAGCTGTGGGATACGACGGGGACCGGGGCGAATGCCGTACGACAACAAGCGAAGTGTTAAGAATTCTCCGATGAATCCAAATTACCCTAGGTCTTTCAACAGAGGTTCAGGAAAAGTGGAGAGCTCATCGCAAGGTTGTACAAGCATTGGGAAAAGCAAGGGCAGAAGAAATGAAAGACAATCTACCTTTCCGACTGCAAGTACGAAACCCCAAGCCAGCGCAGTTTCCAAGGAGGAGTCGAAACAAAAACCTAGCACGCGCCGTAATACAAGTGCTAGTACTGGTAAAACACATGCTCAAGGTACTGAAAATAACAGATCTGCTGGTGTACCAAGTACCGCTTTCAACAGAAGAGCAGGGCAACATTCTCATGGTGCATGTGCCAAGGACCAAACATCGGGTAGCAAGATGAACAGAGCTACACTGTCTAAGCGAGGTGGGGCACCGCAGACTGGTCCAACTGCTTTTCAGGACACATCCGAAACTCGCGGAGCAAGTCGAGGAACACAATGGAAATCAGATAGCACCCCAAAGAACAAGGGAAAGCCACAAGAAAAGATGACGCCTAGTCAAGGGAAGGCTAAGACCCCCAAGTCAACAAGTGCTGGCGCCACAGCTGACCAGGGCCAGCATGGAACCTCTCACAGGCGAAACCGTGGACGAGGACGTGGGGGAGGCGGTGGAAACAGCCAGGTTGATGATCAAGAGAGTAGGCCTGGAAAGTCTGGTGATGCTGAAGAACGTAGTGGTACAGGGGAACAGGACAGTTCGAATTCCCGTCGAAGAAACCGCAGGGAAAAGTATAATGAAAATGAATAAGTGCATACAGTCAAACCTGCTTCATAGTTTCCTTTGTAGATTAACAAAGATCAGTTCTGAATTAATTGTTGATATTTTGTATATGGCTTGGATTATTTAATGTGATATCTGTGACATGGACTGAATAATATAGGGGAAAACAGACCCCCCCCCCCCCCCCTCCCTCCCCGTGAACTAAAAATAAAAAATGAGGAGCTGATATTGTACATAGATATCATGGATTTTCGCCGGTTTCGGCTGCCTACACACAAACCTGGATCCATATTTGTCATAATATTGTTTATATCACAGTGCGTATCATTTGAAGGCTGTAAAACTATAGGCCTACTATTATGTTACTGAATTAGTCGGTTTAAGGATATTTGTTTGTAGAATAGCACGATAACACTTCTTCTATTTTTGTTCATAAATTATCGAATATATTTTGGTTAAACGCATGTAGGACGCAAACTATTCGGCTTTCTTGTAACCTTCAAAAGCTTCAAATATTTATCTTTCTTATTTTTGTTCAAATGTCAATGAAATGTAATTGTTCCTTTTCTTGTATACCCTATATTTAGTCTTGTGCAACCTGCCAGAGACACGTTTGTATTTCGAAATAACACTGTGCGATGCCCTTGGTCTAATTGCTCAATTTGTTGGCTCATCTCGTTAGCAAGAATATTAGTATTCTGAAATGAGATGCCATAATGCATCAACAAGACCAGGGAACTTAACTATTAGGAAAACATTGATTTGTACAAATGTCGAATTAATTATGATATCCAAGGTTTGTAGTCTTAGAAATGTTATATTCATTATAGCGGAATGATTTTTTACAATTATACAATGCGCCCTCCCGTCACAAGTGCATGATCGTAAAACCGTAGCGGTATAGATCTCGACGAGGAAATATTTCAGTGAATATTTGGATAACGACTTCATATTGAATTGAATTGACTTTACTTTCTTCTGCAACATACTAAACAAATTATATTTCAGCAATATAACATATTCAATATGTAACAAGTTTTGTTAATGTGTATACAATATAATAATAAATTATGACATTAAATCAAAATTTAACTGATAACACAACACCAAATAGTATTTATAAACAAAGTTGCAGAAGAGGAAGGGCTATTACACTAAGCGGCTATTAAACTAAGCGATTGCTTGATAGCGTGATAGCACGTGATAGCCCATATAACTTTGAATTGAAAAAGTGCTGATATTTATCAAGTTTGTACTATTGAAGAAAATACACAAACTTGAGTAATTAAAGTCAATTAGGTTTTTTTTTTATTTACGTTTTTACATCTTCACACTTATTTGACTTAACACAATGATTGCAAGATGAAATGTGATTAATCTTAAATCATTTTGGAAAAAGATGTTATAACAAATACTTTTTTATTCTATGTTTTTCGTTGATGTATAACCGTGTATCTTGATAAAAAAGAAGAAGCTGTATCAACGATAGATGTTTAATATGTAACCAGTGGCGGGAGGGGGGAGGGGGGCCAAAGTCCGGATAGAAGTACAAAAAGAAAAGAAGAAGGTCAACATGTTTCTCGGTCTGTCGGGTGTTTATTCTCTGACAAGTGTGGGGCCTGCACCCGCCACTGGTAATACTCACTACATTAATAGTGCATATGAACAACAGAATATAACATAAGTGTATATATTAGTTTTTATGAACCCATTGCCCCGGTTGATGTTTAAAAAGCTGTTTGAATTCTTTTGTCTTCAATTTTCTATATTGAGGATGGTACTGATGTGATGTTGATATGTAATAGCAAAGTCTTTTGTTTACATGTGTTAAGATTGTTTAAGATATTATGGATGCTTTGTAAGACACATCCACTTTATACGTCATACAATCCACGTTTCAAAGATCTCGAATCGGCTTGAGTAGTATAGGCATTGACATTAATGGTTATCATCATGATGAAATTCACATGTGTTATATGTTCCCCTGAGAAAAAAAGTCACGATACTTTATTTCAAGTTTTTTCAAAGATAGTGACGACCAAACGATAATTTATGCAATAAGCATTAGCTTTAAAAAACAGATAGTTGATTTCATCATGTTAACTTTAGAGTGTAAGTCTTGAGTGACGGGTTTAAATGTTAGTATAGAATGATTTGTTTCTTCCCGTCATGTTATTTTCATGTCGCCACATTCCATTGTTGTATTTTGTTTGATTACGGAATGATTTGATATGATTGTTGATTTTGCCATAGATATCAAGAAAGGTGATAGTCAATGAATGATTTGCTATGAAAGACTGATCAAATTTAGACCTACTATTGATATCGACAAAGAGCATCACTTCATCTTTATGGCTTTCTCTTTTAGGTATGTGGATTTGTAAGCAGAAACACATTTTTTACCATCATAATGTTGACCATGTTTAATGCCAAGTCTCAACTCTGTGCATTCGTGAAACCAATGCTCAATACAACGATGTCATAACATATTGATACATAACAATCCTCCCTCCTAAAATGAGAGCAGGATAACACATTCAAAGACCGGTTTTCCAATAACTTTTCTTCTATCTTAAACAATGCGATTGTTTTACAATGACTCACTTTGTCATATTTTAGTGTTTCAAATGTATAGATGCATATCTAAGATAGATTATACCAATATTTCAACTTTTAACGGATTTTGTTTATATATATATATATATTTATGTATATATGATCCCTAATTAACACTGGCTGTCAACTGAACCATTGTTTAATTTACAGGTTTAGAATGACACATGTTTTTGAAAATGTAATTATACAACTTTGTAAACTATTTAAAAACACATTGAGATGCAATATATATAACTGACACAACTTCAGTATGTAAGCAAATATGACAATTGATTAATTAACAATAATAATAATTTTCACATTGAGCTGACGATATGAGATAACTTGTCATTTTGAACCAATTAATCAAATTTAAAATTTCCTTCCATAGATTCAAACCAATTTACTTGGGTATAAACTTGATAATGCATATCACAAATCTTGTTTTTTGATCATTACTAACACAAATGATGCTTTCGTAGATTTATTACTATCATATCTGTAAATTATTCACCTATAAGTACATTTATTTTGTGTACACATGTTATGGGGATTTATAGTGATTATAAAATCAATAAACTGCACATGTCTGCAACCAAGCAAAAACCTACAAATTTCCGTGTCTTTATTTTTTTACATTTACCTGTATACAATAAAATCATGACATTTTGAGGGTGTCTTTTTGGTCTGTTCGACACTTTCCTTCCCGACATGGAATGATCAGTTTTTGAAAATCCCGGGGCAACATCACTTCCAGAGCTACAGAGGGGCTCGGTATTGATATTGGACAGGGTCGGCAACTTCAGTATCGCAGTTAAGCATCAAGGCAATGGGACTTTTACGGACAATATTAACTTGCTGGGTACGTTTCTTTTGGCTGGAATGATGTGCTTGATCTGGCTAAACCTCTGTCTGTGGACAAAGCGGTTGATGAATCACTTCTTCTCGCTTGGCAGTTGTAAATGCTTCTATTGCTAGAGTATAGTGTCTTATATGGTCCACGTGGCGTCGTACTTCCAACTCTATGGTGTACCTGGACGAAGAGATTGTGGAGATCACCTTCCCTCTAAGCAAGGATGGTCCTGCCGCAAAATTCATCACAACAACGCTATCCTGTGCTTTGAACTCTCTCTGCTTGGGTCCTCTGTCGCGGATGCTGTCGTCATAAAAGATTGTTGTTTCATGACAGATCTATGCTGCACAGGTATGGGCGAACCTGGTCTAACCTAATTCGAATCACATTCCTGATGAGTAGCTCACTTCGTGAGTTCGTTGTTGTTCCTAGAGGGGTCATCCGACAGGTCAACACAAACCTCTGGATGTGCATATCCAAGGAAGAACCAGCGGTTTTTATTAAACACCGTTCTTCACCGTCTGTACGGCTCTTTCAACTAGACCATTGCTTGAAGGGTGTTTGGGCCTGTTTGAACATGTTCCACATTATTGATGTGTAGGACATCTACACAATTCTTTCGAAACAAACTGAGTGCCATTATCGCTTACGACCGTCTCAGGAATGCCGTATATTGCGAAGAGACGTCGCGGGATAGTCACAGTGGAACCTGCAGTTGCGTTTGCTACTCGAACAGCTTCCATCCATTTGATGTAGGCGTCAACAACTACCAGGACATTCTGAATGTCAATGTAGGCATAGTCAATGTGAATCCTACTCCATGGACTTTCTGGGAATTCCCATGGCTGGATCGGGGTAGGTGGTGGGCTACGTTGGTGCTCCTGAAAAGTTGAGCAGGTTTTCACCTTCTCCTCTAAACTATTGTCAATTCCTGACCACCACACATATGATCTTGCTAGAGTCTTCATCTTGACAATACCAGGGTGCGTACTATGAAGCTCATCAATGATCCTTTGTCGCATTTTCTCCACTGTCTGAGATGATAACTCGAGGTCCTCATAGTACTACGTGATTTTCAAGTGACAGTTCGTCCCTTTTCTAGACATGGGGCTGCACTCTGGTGACAAATTCTTGGGGTTTAAGGGCCATCCCGCGAGGTTGTACGCCTTCCCGCGTGAGAGTACAGGGTCTTTCCTGGTGAACCCTCACTTCTTTAGTTTTCCACTTTAAGAATTTTAAGATGTACCTCAGGCTGCTCATCAAGTTCTGCGAGACTTGGGTGCACCGTGCAACCAAGAAGGCGCGATAGAGCATCTTCGTTCTGATTTTCTTTCCCTTTCTTGTAGACAATGTTGTCATTGTACACAGAAAGAGTCATGTGCCATCGTGCTACTCGTGATGAGGCCATTTGGCTTTAATACCAAATAGTCTTACCAGTGGCTTATGGTCCGTGACTATGGTGAATGACCTTTCATAGAGGTACTTGTGGAATATTTTGAGGCCAAATATGATTGACTGTTGTTCTTTCTTGTACTAGGCATAGTTGCGTTCGGCTTTTGACAAAGTTCTTGACGAAAAGGCGACTGGTTGCTCTTTGACATTCACGTATTCACGTGAATGAAGACAGCACCAAGTCCATAATTGATTCTGTTTGCAGTAAGAGCGGCTTCTTCAGGTCATAGCGTGTGAGTACTTGTCCTTTCACAAGTAGTTTCTTGGACCTCTTGAATGCCTTCTTCTGCTTGGGACCCCACTTGAACATTGGGTCTGCAGCATCTGAGCTCTGCTTCCGGTGTCCCTTGGCGTTCTTTGAAACATACCACTCCTTGAGGAGTTCCGTGAGTGGCTCTATATCTGTGCTGAGATTTGATAAAAATCTCCTGTAGTAACCCAGAAGTCTGAGATAAGCCTTCGGTCGGGTCTGGTTGACTGGCCATGGCATGTGTGTCTGCAGAATGTTGTCTACCTTCAGAGGGAGTGGGCTGATACCTTGCTTGTCCAACCTGTGGCCAAGAAAGTCGACAGAGTCCATCATGAACTTGCATTTAATTTTCCTTCATTAAGCGCAGTCCATTCTTCTAGGTGCTTCTCATCTGTGGTTCCACTCACGATTATGTCGACACATCGGCACTTCTGCTAAGAGCGTCTTCATTGTTCGCTGAAAAGGGGCAGGTGTGCTGGCTTTGCCAAGAGGCAATCTGGTAGACTGAAATAGTCCTCTGTGGGTGCTGATAGTAGTACACTTTCTCGCTTCCCTATCAAGCTCATTCTAAAATGCTTTATTTATATCCGCCTTCCAGATCTTGCAACATATTATCTAAACCCGGTATATGTACTGTTGAACATGAAGCACCTTATTGGCTGTTGGTTTGTAGTTCTCACAAAATAGCACTTCACCATCAGGTGTCTTTACGGCATACTCCAAGAATTTCACTGGCTCGATGACCCCTTCTTCTAGGAATTCATTCAATGTCTCACCCACTTGATTTCATATTGATGTTACTGGAAGTCGGTTAGGAATCTTTGATAACCTTGCTAGAGTCATTGTCAGTGGTTCTGGCGTCTTCTTCTGAAGCTTATGAACAGATGTAGGATTATCTTGCGGATTTCAAATTTTCGTTATATGTTCTACATTTCGCTTAAAGTTGCGACATCGTTGTTGCAATGTCTACTGCATTCTCACAAGTCAAATTGGCGACGTGCGACAAGCGACTGTAATCTTAGTTTACGGTCGCCAACTGAACACACGCACGCGCCACACCCCAACGTCGGTACGGTATGCAAGTTTATTGTGCTGCAGCTTGCCGTGAATCTCGTGAGAAAGTGCATATTATAAGTCTTCGTTTTTAGGAAAAATACTCCGAAAAAGATAAGAAAATTCACACGAAACAGGTAAAAAACATATCGACTTTTAAATCATGACCTTTATTTGGACATTTGATATACATTTACTTCATTAGGGGGATGTTTAAGTAGGGTATCTCCACGCCGGAGTTAATTTTGGGGTCAAATTTTGGATAGACTTCTGAACTAGCGCCATTCTCTATTACTAACTTGAAAAGGCATTCACTTGTCAATATCAAACAGTATAGTACCTGGTCCCGGCAAATGAGCACCAATATCAATTGGTTCCTGATCCTAATCAATGTGGACCAATTTTTTAAATAGAACCTGGTCCTAATGTAATTGCAACTATTTTAAAAACAATTCCTGGTCCTAATAATTGTGGACCTAATTGCCACAGTATTAGGTCTAGAATCTAGGCGTTTTTAATTATAACGGGTTGCAATTGTAATTTCATTGTAAAAGTCTTGATTTCAAGACTCACCACGGCAAAATCTCATAATCATATTCATATAGAGGCCTATTAGACTTACCAATTCGTGGCACTGGGCTAAAATTGGTCTACACGTCTGTGTCGGGCTGGCTCTGGGCTGGAACTTATCTGGACCGTTTGGCGGGACCTGGCCTGGCTGGGCTAATTAGCTTCGAATATCTGGGCTTAGCCTTGGCTTAGGGCTGACAATGACATAGTCTGTTACAGGACCTGGGCTTATTTAGGGCTGAGCCTGACAGGGCTGTTTGCTGGTCCTGAATGGCTGGGCTTATAACAGATTAGACCGAATTTTCCGTCTCTTACGCCATTACGAACGTGTAGCTCGCGCACAGTTTTTCCTTCATAATCATTTTGCCTTCGGCGTAGACTAGAAGGGATGAGATTTAGATGACGTCATGCGCAG
>JARBES010004705.1:1638-12342 GCA_030265145.1 Strongylocentrotus pallidus | reverse complement strand
GTACATTTTCGTAAGGAATATTGTACATCAAAGGGCAGGAATACATCTCATTTTTCAGAATACCTACACTTATTCTTAGGGTTTAGGTTTCCTTTAAGGTGTTTATTTTGGGGTTAAAATAGTTTAATTGTATTTATAAATGAAACAAAACAACAAAAACAATAACATACATAAGTTAAACAAAACAGAGATATACATAAGAAGTTATCAAAACAAGAGATAACATAAGGAATGACCTGGCTTTTCCAATTTGTGTTGTCGTATTATTATTCCAAATGATCTAACGAATTTATGTAGTGAAAAAGAATGCTTAAATATGAAGAATATGTGATTCATGGGTCAAAATGTGAATGTTATGACCTTACTTGCATTAATTACCATAAATATGCAAATGAGTGAATTTGTCCATAAAATTGAATTTTCCATAGTATTTTATACACTTCACTTGACATGCATGCAAATTTTCGCGGCGATCGGCTGTAAAATGGCCGATATCTTTATCCCCCCGGTACTAGTAAGATATCAAATACCCCGGCCTCATTAGTGTTAAGTGTAAGTATATAGGAGTATGACTTATCAATGCAAACAGGTTGGAAGCCCTATATAGAACATGTATAGAATTATAGAAGAAAAAAAAACTATAAAATTTTGCTGAGAATAAATGTAATGCTTCCTGGGAGAAATTTCAATTATTTAAAATATTTGTGGATCTGCAATTGAAAAACAAGTCAAAAAAAATATTGGAACCAGCGGGACTCGAACGTGCCATCTACTGCTTGCCGGGCAGCGACGCTACCACCAGGCCACCACTGGTCCATGGCACAGTCATGATGAACTAGAAACAAATACCCAAGCTCTTCCGATTCATTCTGAATTATCAATGTTCATTAGTCCACCATAGGACACTAACCCGCTGGTGCCCAGATTTTTTCTGACTTGTTTTTTAATTACAGATCGATCAATCGATATTATTTACTGGAAGAATATGTTATAATGAATACAACTACGTGATTAATGGAATTTGTATGAAATGTAATAATACAGTCAGAAATTAGATAATGAAACATATGCATTTATAGAAGCGCTGCATATTACTATTTCCACAAACAATGCAGGTGACTACTCTCAAGCTTGATCTCCAGTGTCCCACGCCAGCCTCATCACATCACCTAGCGAAAGCACTGTGTACTATGCCAAACCTGACTGACGTGGCAATTGTAGGCGATGACACTGAGGAGTTCTACTATGCATTACACAAAAATGCATTATCAATACAGGTATGTGTGTCCTAATGTAAATGTCATGGTGAGGTTATTAATGAGAGAAAGAAAGAGCAGTAGTGATTATATAGTGCACGTGTATACATGTTATTTGTTAAATTGTGAAAATTATATAACAGAAAACACATGGATGATCTTCTCCTGTTGTTAGATCTATATGTTCCATTTATATGCTTAAATTTTATTGTAGCAGTCAAATATCTTTGAATATAAATGCATAAATGCATACCATGACTATTATCAGAATATCTCAGATGAAGTTATTTTTAATCCATGTTTGGCAATGTTTAGTGCTTTTATTTTAGTCTAAATAGTAAATTCCTTGTTCTAAAACCTGATATATTGCGTAGTAATCACAAGTTTCAATACTCACTGCTGTTACAAGGCAATTTTAGACTAGTCACATAAGGTATATGCGTAGTATGTTAGCTGTATTACATGCTGAAACAAACGTAAACAAAACAAGTGAACATACCAAGATATCATTCAAAATTATATTTGAAATGCCACATAAATATTGACATTTGAAGAGTTACTGTGTATATATTTTTTTTTTATCTGAATCGGTCTGCTGCGAGGTTCTTACACAATCATGTACTGTTCATCTTGATCACTTCGCTACAATCCACTTTACTGCCCTCTGCGAGAAGAAGCAGTATAGCATTGGATTTTAACATAGTGCTTAGCACTAACAAAAGATGAGTAGCAGGCCCATTTCAATAAAATGTACCTAGTAACTCTTCAAATATCACTGTTTCTGGCATTTCTTTGAACCATCCAAGAAAACTATTTGCTTACGGTAAATTTCAGTCGTTATCTTTTTGGATATTTTTAAATAGAGTTTTATGATATCTTGGTACGATTACGTACGTTTGTTCGGGTTTGTTTCGGTATGGATTGCATCCGTATGCAGTGTACTGCACGTTCCTTTCATGGGTAGAGTCCAAACTTGCCTTGCAAAAGCGATGGGTAATGACATTTGTTATGAATAATAAATATATAGTAAATATCAGCTTTTTCAAAGAAGCATGCAGTGTTTAGAAACATACAAATTAAATGTATTTATTTAATTGGTAAGTTGTGAAGAAGAATTTTTTGAAAGCCATTTTGTAATTCCAACAAAACAATGATTCTTTCATCCTGCATGAATCAAATTAATGGCTTGCATATTTTATTTTGACTCTAACACGAGATTTTTATATCGCCAAACACGGATATGATTTTTTGTGGCAATAAACCAATCTGTACCCGGGTACTCGTGTGTTTATTTATATAATTGCTATTAAACAAAGGTAACTTATACGGGTACCTAATTCTTTTGGCCTGGGACCCAAGACTATCGGGTGCCCAGTCCACCTTGTTTTCACCTTCTCTAGGTTGCCCTTTTTTTTTGTTTAGTGCCCCCTTCATTTTGAAGGATGCTCATTCATCCCTATATCATGTAATTGTTTTTAAAAGGTAAAATTCAATTCATTTTGTTCATTGAACTAAACCATAATTTAAGTTTACTTCATTGGAATAAGCCCTTCTGTGGGAGGTGAATCCCCTCCACATACACATACCCCCCCCTCACGCTCTTTAACCCTCGCGGAAAACATTTGGCTCTTTAGACTATCAGCGTTGAACCTTCTAATCAAGATGTAATGAAAAATTCAAAAAAATTCTCATAAGAATGTTTATTACTACACAATTTTCATCTATGTGGTATGCAAGCACATGGACAGAAAAGGATATGGTCAGAAAAGAATTAACCCATGGGTGAAGTGATTAGATTTTGGGGTGAGATGTGAAAGGTCAAACGTTACAGGGCCATAAAATTGTAGAAATCACATATATGTATTGTTAGTAAGTTACTTTAAACCAATCTTGGCTCAAGGACGTTTAGACCTGTATTTTGAACTTATGAGATTGTTAGTGGAAGAGATCAACTGTGAATGATAAAAGGGTCATGAATCGTTAAAAAATCTCAGAAAAGAGCTTATTAGTGTAGACACTAACAACAAAGTAACCAGTTTCAACCAAACTGCCTCAGGTATGTGTGGGCTTAAAGGGCTTGAAAGGGATTAAATGAAAAGAGTTTAGGTTCGTCACATGATTATTGATCTTTGAACCCTCTACAGTCATGTAGAGGGAGTTATAACAGCGACGCAGTCACATTCATCCTGTTTATTCTGCATTGTATACATAACATATGGGTGAATGTCCCTTCTGGTTGTGCACATTGCTATCATTATTAATGCTGCACAGTAATACCAATTGTTAAATTATAAATTTATTATCAAAGATGCACACGATTATAGGCTATTAATTCAGGACAGATCTTGCAAATTATCTCAAACACATTGCTTACAGGTAAAGAGGCAACTTCAACCCACCCAAGCCCTTTTAGGGTTAAATCATAAAAGTAATGCTCTTCTGTTCTCTGTAGATGTTCTCCGATCCCCTAATATAGTAGGAGAAAAAGTACAAACATTTGTCCCAACAGATAGTTGTAATACTTGATGTCAGTATCATAATTAAATTCCTACTTCTATAATAGTAATTACTACTACCATTACTACTTCACTAAAACTAACAATATTATTAACATTATACGTTTTCATGAAATTGCAGCGTGTATTAAACCCATTTATTTTAGAACTTTCGGTAAATCTCTTCAGCATATTTTTTTTTACTCTAGCTTTTTTTAAATTCCCCATACTTCTTTTGTTTATGAGATGTAACTTCTCATAAACAAAAGCTTCAGTAGCTCTTGTGTGTATATTCCCCAAGAAAATAGATTATATGCCAGAATGAAATAAATCCACTTACTAAACTGATACAAGGTTTACAAGCAATGTTGTTGTTTTACGTTACAGGATAGTTTTCCTCAGATTAGGACGGGAAACTTCAAGTTCAATGGAATTCCTCACTATGACTTGAACTCATTTCTTCAAACTCTCGTACGTTTGCTAAGGTTAGTACAATAGGCCTATATGTGATTTAACCAAAAAAATTCATTCACTGATCAAAATGTTTCTTGAGACTGGTACTTTCAATAATACCAATACTATTTGAATTGTTATTTCTCATCTTTCAAACGGATAATAAGACAAATCTGTTTCCTTTACAGCTTACATGACTCGGACGGCTCCAGTGACTTGGATGGCTCGGCCAACTCAGGCAACTCAAATGACTCAGATGGCTTGGACAACTCGGGCAACTTGACTAACTTGGCCAACAACAGTGTTACCACTGATATACACTCTCCAAGAAGGACAATACCACCATCATACCACTCTCGACACCAACCCATGGGTGATGTACACTCTACAAGAAGGACATTACCACCATCATACCACCCTCAACACCAACCCATGGGTGATGTACACTCTTCAAGAAGGACAATACCACCATCAGACCACCCTCAACACCAACCCATGGTTGATGTACACTCTTCAAGAAGGACATTACCACCACCAGACCACCCTCAACACCAAACCATGGGTGATGTACACTCTTCAAGAAGGACAATACCACCATCAGACCACCCTCAACAGCATGTTGGCAATACATCAGATGCTGTATGTCAATTCTCTCAGACACAGAGAGAAGGTAGCAGCAGTCAGAGCAGGCCTAACAAGAGGAAAGCTCCTT
Source organism: Strongylocentrotus pallidus (assembly GCA_030265145.1). NCBI lineage: Eukaryota > Metazoa > Echinodermata > Echinoidea > Camarodonta > Strongylocentrotidae > Strongylocentrotus > Strongylocentrotus pallidus. The sequence continues at coordinate 7,426 of JARBES010004705.1, read as the reverse complement.
CTACTCAGTCAAGAGTTCCACAGGATGATCCTGGAATTCCAGAGAAGCAACCAAAGTATGAAGTCTAGTTCCTATGGTATCGGTAGAGTAAGACAGTGTCCCAGTGGTAACACTTCATCTTGTTTGTGTGTATGTATGATACAGGGCTCACACTAGTCTGTATATGCACGAGTCCTAAGAAAAAACTTTAAAATTACCCCTGACCAAAAGTGATCACATTGGTCAGTTTTAGCCCGAAAGTGGCCCAAAATGACCGAAATTGAATAGGGCCAAGCATAAAGAATTTTTGTCTGCACAATATTTTACCACAGATAAGCTTTTCAAACTTTCCCACTAAACATTATGATCAAATCCCTTATCTCCTAGGGTATATTTTTTCAGGAACGTTTGTATTACCCGACCACCCAATGTAATGTATTAAGCCGTTTTGGCAAGGTTAAACTGAGTACATGTCCTCTACCATGAAAATTAAGTGCAACAAATCAGCCGAATAATTTTCGTTTTTCGTTTTAGAGTTCCGAGTATCGACGAGCAACCTGAAGATAAAGGTAGGTATCCCCTTTATATATTAATATTAACATTTTGTTTGTGGGAAGTAAAGAAAGTAATCATTTTCCATGTTTAAAGTACAGTAAGTGGACCATGTTTACATGTTATACATGAGATATTGATCACAGATACATGTAATAATGGGTTGGGGTAATCTGGAAGCATGACCTGGGCATACTCCAACGTCTACAGAATGAGGGTACTCGATTGGCTATCAGCCAAAAGACGAAATGGTCCCATGTTACCCCTATTGTTACACGGACTACCGTTTCTGTATTAATGTCTTGGCCAAGAAGGAAGTGCCACCAAGCCCTTTCATTACACCAACATAGAAATTAAAAATACTATTGTATACAGGGATTCCAGTTACTAAGATAATAAAATACTGGATGCTTGTTCAAACTTTTAAACTTATACTCACTCTTTCAGCAACATAAAACGTCATATTCATTTCGATCTACATCAGCTCCTTCCTTTCCCATTCCCAAATTTCCAAAACATGCTGTTTCAAATCATTTTAGTCCGTAGACTCATTTGAAAAAAACTGCCTGCATTAAAAAAATACAGTATTTCACTTGTCTTCCTTATAAAGAAATATCTGAAAAGATACTTAAGCAGTTTTTAATTTTTCCTTAGACTGAGGGTCAGGGCCTTGTATCCTCTGGAAAGGCGATATATAAATCCAGTCATTATTTTAATTAGTAGTATTATACCCAAACTCATAAACAGAGGACGAGGGACAGATGATAGAGTCTGTTCACCATATCCATCAACCTAGCGCCCGCCAGGATGAAACCCAAGTTCAAAATATTGAAAGCAGGGAGGATTTGAGTGATGATACTGGCATGATTCGGCTTGAGAAGCATGGTATTGAAGTAAGAATTCCACCAAATGAAGCTTGCAGAGCAAAGGATGTCAATGTCGAACCAAACCATGACATTCCATCTGAGTTGGTGCTGGAGGAAACGGAAGCCATCATTTGCGTCGGTCTAAGGATGTCGCCCTCCGATGCAACCTTTGATGTTCCAGTGACAGTAACGATGCCCCATTGTGGTATATTCACAAAGCCAGAGGCTGCGGAAGTCGTCACTTATTATCGCAAGAGTGGTAAAGTCTGATCTTTCTCAATCTCTCTCTCTCTCTCTGCCCCATTTACATTGCCATTCATTAAATAAGTAATATATATGCTCAAGGAAGTTAATTGCACAAATACAAACGTATAATTTTGGCTGTTTTTTATCCCCCAAAACGCCTTTCAAACCTTAAGAAATGACATAGTATTGGTTGGGATGGGGCACAAAATTATGAATACTGTTAGAGAAGAAAGGACATGGTTCCTTTATTGTAATAAAAGGTAAGAATTGCGATACTGTTGATGAATTTGACATACAAGTATATGTTTTTTGTGGTATTAAAGGGTTTGGGTAAATGTACGTTTACTAGATTTCTATGTTGATATTTTTGCATGGACAGCTTCTGATAATTTTAAGGCGATTCCTTCTACCAACGGGAGTCTGCGATGTGTTGTAAGACATCATGACCTAGATATCTACATGAACCACTTCTCCGAAATATGGATTGTAGCTGTCTTCAAACGGGTATTCATTGGAAAACGAGTTATTTGTACACCATATATTCCTGTGTCAACTTCGAAGAATGAAGAACACGTTTTGTTTGTCCATGTAAGAGATGAAAACATCAGAAAAGTAGAGGTTAGTTTTTTGTTCTCTTTCCCCCTCTCTTCAACGTCATATTTTGCTTTGCATGTACATTACTCATAAAACATTCTTGGAGGGTCGTCAACATTCATCAGGTCTAAGTGTAAAGGGATTACATAGAAGTTTCGTGTGATTGTGGGCCATTCACTGGACTCATAATCCAAGCATTTGTGGGCTTGAATCCTAGCCCGGCATTGACGTCCTTTGGCAAGACATTAATCCGCAAGCCAGAGGCTGCGGAAGTCGTCTCTTATTATCGCAAGAGTGGTAAAGTGTGGTCTTTCTCAATGTCTGGTCTTTCAATCCAAGCGTTTGGGGGTTTGAATCTTAGCCAGGCACTGACGTCCTTTGGCAGGACATTAATCCGCAATGAATACTCTCCACCTAGATGTAAATGGGGACCTGGCAATGATAAGTTAATAATAATTGGAGGGCCCACAAGAAGAGAAGCATTAATACCGATGTTCTAATACCTTGGGTAAATAAGACCCAGTTGTTGTCACGTTTATAATGCTCTGCATCTACAATAAACTGGTTTTATCCTGGGTTATTATCATGTCTCTTTTATTGTTGTGCACATTTGCACAATAAATTGATGTTTAAAAAATTGTCAATATAGTTGTCGTTATTTTTTTAAATATTATCTTCATTATTAAGGCTGAAATTGTCTAGTAATGTTTGCAGATTCTTATCTTCGGTATATCTTTAATTAGACTTTTCAATTCCAAACTTCAGCAGTTTTGAATTAAATATATTTAAATGTCAATGTCATTTTTTTGTCTTTATATATTTCTTTTAAAAATGTGTTCTTTCCCCTTTCTCTCTTTAAGAGTGTTAATATACTTTGTTGAGTGGAAATGCATTTGAACTATTCGTTACTTTTTCTCAACATTATTTTAAAGGTGCAGCACGGATATATGGCTCCAATCACCGGAGAGCAATTCTTTGTTAAGTGGCGTTCTGGAGGATTAAGGATAACTTGCAAAGAAAGCACCCCCATGGAAGACGAGGCCACGGTAACATTCATATGAGTAGTTTAAATCAACCTGTTTAAATTTGTCATGCATTTGGATTGCTCAGTATCAGTTGAGTAAAGGAAAGTCAGACAATCACTGCCCAAGATCTAAGCTTTTAAGAGTTGGGCAAATGCCTCCTTTGCAATTAGGACTACATGTACTCAATATTGGAAAGAAATGGATAATGACTTTGGTGGGAAATCTAATTTCGCAATTTATTGATTAACCACAGACTACGTAACCAATAATTTGGCGATTCGGGAGTTGGGCGTTTATCGTTGGTTATCTGCTGTTTGGCAATTCCAGTTAACCAAAATTAGTTGCTAAACGTTTAACCTAAAATACAGTGGACAGTATGTAACCTAAATTCGTCTATATATTGCTCAACTCGTATAAGGGTGTACATTTTCTTTTATGGTTAAAATATGGTTTAACATTTTAATTGGCGATTGGACCTTTTTCGTCCGATCCTGCAGCCTTACACTTTAAAAAGTTCAAACAACTTTACAAATTCATTTTCCAAGGTAGCTAGAATTGAAATAACAGAGTCAGCGTTTAGGTCATTCCAATTCTTTAAATACAATTACTGTAGTCCGTCTAGCAGCATTTTTGTCTGACGGGTTACGTACAATTTGTACAGTTTATTCTTAAGTTTTATTTACATTAATACAACCATATGAACATACATATTTGTACAATGTATATAAAGATAATTATAAACACACACAAAATATATGATTCTTTTGTAGACTCTACAGGAAAGTGAGATTCGCCATCTGACTGAGCACAAAGTGATGTTCTCAGTGAATACACAAACCATTAAAAGGAATAAAGGGATATTACACTTCATCTTGAAACAAAGCACAACAAAGCGGCTCTTGGTTCCCATGCACTTAGAAGGTAAATAACATCAAATAGAATCTAACCACCCGAGAAATACACAAATATTTGTCATTCCTTCAATCTGTCATTGGTGGACATTTGACAAGTCTTGAAAGGCTCTGACGGCATGTAGAAAAAAACCAATGCATCATAGGGAACTGTTTATACTTTACTCTAAATGTATCATCAAAGGTTTTGAAAATTTCCCACCGAATATCAAATAAACGAAATGTTCCTTGTCATTGGCGGATAAGATAGAAGCGGGAATCTTTCTAATGCTCTTTTTATCTATTTTATCCAAAATAACTGACATTGACATTTATTCTCGGGAAATTTTAGTCAAGGAAGTTGTTTTCCTCGTCACATCGATTGAATTTTAAGCCAAGCTCCGTCTTCTGTTACAGATGTGCAAACTGTTTGTCATGGGCGTACATTATGGGTGTCATGGGCAGACATTAACTTTAAAAACCCTTCTCAATTTCCTCTTTAAGATAAAGACATACCTACTGTGTGTTTTGTATTTTTTTCTTTAATCTATATGTTTTTTTATTGACACAAATCATGTGTTCCTGAAAGCCAGTCTTAAAGTTAAATCTGTAACATAATCACGATAACTATGTGGATGTATGTACAGCACAAATAAAATGTGTAATCTAAGCTTTAACAAATGGACATAATAATATTTCTGGCCTTTAACTCTCCATTCACACACCATGAACCCGATTGCTTCAAGATAAAAAACTCAACTACTGTTTGCTTTGTACTGTTTGTTCAATCTCTATTTTTATACTATTTCCACCCCCTCCAAGTTTAAGAAAGAAGCTCGGTAGGATTTTGCTTACAATAATCAATACAAATCTTTTAGATGCAATCTTGAACTCACCAACATGAATTTAGATCGTTAGCAGATTTAAAATAAATATATATATGAGGTAACAATATTTACTCTTTGAAACATAATTATGTGTGTGATTGAATTGCAATTAAATATATAATGCAACATGATTATAAAACAAATAACAAAAACACAATGAATGCATAATTTTACTTCAATAAACAGAAACAACCGACACATCACTAGGAGACACAGTTTCCGCATCCCTGAGTCCGTCGGCATCTACATCAGCTGACATTCCTCCTAAAGATGCATCAGCAACAGCCGGTAAAAGTTGTACTACTAGAGCCAGGTTAGAATTCCTTCCTAATCGCTGAATAGCTAAATAATTGCTTTGTGATCATTCTTCATAAAGATCTCATTGATGGGATAGACCAAAACTAAGGGAAGAATATTCCTTCGGTAAAATGTTCTTAGATATCAACCACATGCCAGATCAAAAGTGTATAAACGAGAATCGTTTGCGTTCTGGTTCAGCGATTTTGCAATGTCATTGACAGCTCCCATTATGACTACAATCCAGATTTGTAAATGTATGGTTTATGAGTATATCCCCCTTATGAAACAAAAGAGGAATTAAACATAGCATAGAATAAGATTTGTAAGCATTTGACGAAATTACATCGTCTATTTTCCAGACGTATATTTAACATTGTTCATTACTCGGATCAACAACGCAAAAACACAACAATATGTACAAGTTCGTCTTTAGATTAGGTGCCGTCTCC
>JARBES010004488.1:0-12353 GCA_030265145.1 Strongylocentrotus pallidus | reverse complement strand
ATTTAGGAGAGTTTGGGGGTCATGACATGAGAGAAAAATATTAGAGTCATCAGCAAATAATATGAAAGATAAAATATAAGATGATCGTTTGAAATCATTTATATATAGTATGAAAAGAAGAGGGCCAAGAAGAGAGCCTTGAGGCACCACACAGGTAATATTTTTAATTGATGACTGGAAGTTATTTACAGAGGTGTATTGAGTTCTGTCTGAAAGATAACTACTAAACCACTCAAGGGGCTTACCTCTGACACCGTTGTGAGACAGTTTACTAAGAAGAATTTTATGGTCAATAGTATCGGACGCCTTTGAGAAGTCTAGAAATAAACCGATCGTGTGGGAAGAGTTATCAATTGCACAAACTTTTTTTTATTAATGAGTGTTAACATAGCATGACTTGTGGAGTGTTTTTTTCTAAATCCAAATTGAACATCACTAAGTAAATCGTGTTGAGTAAGGAAATTTATAGTTCGTGAATACACAAGTTTTTCTAATATTTTGGAAAAAGAGGCAAGTAAACAAATTGGCCTATAATTTCCTTGTTCATGTGAGTCACCTTTTTTAATACAGGTATTACTTTGGCTCTTTTCATTAAAAAGGGTACGTCACCACATATAAAAAAGAGGTGTTAAATATAATAATAGTAATAATGATAATAATACATTATATTTATAATGCGCTTAATAAAATGTTTCTAAGCGCAAGAAAAAGAAGAAAGGAAAAGGAAGGAAAAATTGAGAGATGTTTAAAAAAATATTGAAATACAAGTAAACGGTAAAGAAGAAGATGAAATTACACGAAAAAAGGACTAAATTAAAATTAATTGAAGTTATAGATAAACAGATACGGACTCAGTATTATAATAAACCATGTGAAATATTCAAATACAACTTAAATACAAATTATTATATTCAATATAATAATTATGCATGACAAACTATATATCATACAACATTATGCAATTGAAATTACAATATCATTAAACTGCAAGGTAGCATAATTACGATCAATACAATTAACATGAGGAGGGAGAGGGTAATCACAGTTATGGAAAGAGGTGGGTTTCCAGAGAGACTTACATAATTATAATGAAGGGGCTTCTCGTATATACATGGGCAGATTGTTCCATAACTTAGGGGCAATAACTGTGAATTACTAAAAATGTTAATGCATATACATGGATGCATACATGATAACAGAAATGGAAGAAAGGGAAATATATACATGTGTTACTGTAACTCATTCAATGAAACCAAGATATTTCAAACCAAATACCAATAGACTAAAAATAACTCCCTGCACTGTTACCTCACGTGGTATCTTGGCCTTCTCACGATGCCCCATCAGTGCCAGGACACGGTACCTTATGTCAAAGAATGACATCTGAGGGCAGTCGTTAGCCATTCGACAGAGCTCCACCTTCATGCTGTCAACCTGGACAGCTTCAGCTAGCTGACTCTTGAGCTGAGCCTCCCTGCTGGGCTTGAAGGTGGGATCTAGATCCGTGATCCTGTCAAATATCCGAACTAATTCCAGGGAGCAAGTAGTTAGGTCCTCTCCAGCCCTTTGACGGTAACAATATAGAAACGTTGCTGGAGTTGAGGTAGGGTGTTTCCATCTCCAAACACCTTGAAGAGTGTTTTCAGGATTTCCCTGGAGTCGTGTTGGACTCCCTGCCCCCTTCCAAGTATCTCTCTCCTGGCCTGGCCAGTCAGGTGTTCCATTAGGAATGCGGCTCTCTCTACACCGCCAATTCGCCGCGAAGTCATGGCTGCCACGGCATCTTCCACCCACTCTTCCACCAAGGGGTCAGTGGACTTCTCTGGTTTTCCCTTAAATCTATCTAATTTCCTACCTTGAGTAAGGTAGAGAATCTGGGATTGGGTGGCATGTCTGGCTGTAGATTGATCATCAGGGGGAGGCTTCGTGTCACTGCTGGCTGACGGTGTCCTTTCTGAGGTCCTGCGGACTAGGCGGTCCACCTCTTCCCGAGATGCTTGTGCCTCCTCCTCCCTCTCTGTAACGAGCAGCCGCAGTTTCTGGATCTTCTCCTCCAGGTGAAGGACCTGCTTCCCAGAATCTTCTGTCATCTTCTCTTCATCTGGCTTCTCCATCCTGAAAAATATAAATTCTACAGAGAGAGAAAGCAATACATCAATATGGTTTTCTGTTAGCCAACACAATTATTTTCATTTTCATTAATATTACATTCAATAACATTAAAGAACACTCTTATACGGACTTCTATTTGAGCAATTAGAGCTTGAGAGCTAGTGTAAATGACACCAATATATCCCTAACCAAATAACAATAGACTTGTTCAAATTATAACCTGATCTGTTTCACATATCAAGAAGATCTCGTACTAAAGAACAATAGACTGGGTGTGTAACCTGATTCACTAGCAGAATTCATAAAAAAGTTCGATAAAATGATTTGAACGTTCACAAAATACCAAAGAAATGAGCAAGTAGACAGAAGGAAAGATAGACATAAGAAAAGATAGACATAAGGAAAAATAGACATAAGGAAAGATAGACATAAGGAAAGATAGACATAAGGAAAGATAGACATAAGGAAAGATAGATATTATATAAAAGAAGAACTAAGATAAAATACTTTGCTAAGTTCAAACGTAAACTACAACAAATATGGGATCGCCTCTTTCACCGGTTATAGCCAACATCTTCATGGAGCACTTCGAAATTAACGGCACTCCAGACTCTCTCACAACGCCCTTCTCTCTGGCTCCGATATGTCGACGACACATTCGTCATCTGGCCACATTATATAGCAGACGTGACCGTTAGACCACTTCCTCGCCCACATCAACCAGCATCACCCGAGCATCAGATTCTAGATCAAGATATTGAAAATTATGCACAAATTAATTTAAGTATTGGTAAGTATTGGGCTCCTAAGGGACACGCTTACGTCCAAGACGTGAAAATCAAAAAAATTGACTTATTCCTTTGCTTGGTAATTTTTTCGTATTTCTGTACTCAATGGCCCTGAAGGGACATGCAGACGTGAATATTAGACGTGAATTTGTTTTCTTCAGTAGACTGAGCACAAGGAAGATAAGCGTATATGGGTTTGTTCTGCTATGTTTTAAACAGCTTTATCTCGACATTAATTATTGTACCCCACTTCATTCTATTTTATGGACTAAAATCGATATATAGACTCGTCCTTCGGCCCTCCTCTTAGGTAATCTAGGAGGAAGGTGGCTTGTCGGGGGGAAGGGACGTTGTAATGCTTGAAGGCATCTCCCATGGCAGTCACAAAGTCCTGTACATCACCTGCCCCATCAAAGGTCGGTAGTCTCTTTTCTGGTGCCAACACAAGTTGAGGTGGGGGCCTCAATAAGAGCTTTGTCAAGTTTTGAACTGTCTCGCTTTCATGACCATCATATTTCTTCTCTGGGAAGAGAGGGTGATAACATGTCGCTTTCCATTGTCCAAGGGGCCGGATGACCCAACCAACCGTGGGCAGCATCACCTATTCTTCTTCAACACATGTATAAACCAAACCTTTGTCAGAGGGATATCTTGACTGTAATGCTTCAAGTGATAGAGGGCCCCCTCTTCTACAAGGGGAAATTTGAAGGACTTTCCGTCATCCCCGATTCTTACATACAAACCCATTTTTAGCAATATGAGATTGGTAGAGATATCAGAATAGTTACTAAACAATTAATATCTCAAGCATTTACAAATGAGTAGGGCAAAAAACTAATCGATAGCTAGCACGAGTACAGTTATTTATGTAACAAGTACAGTTATTTATAAAGTCATTTCAACATTTTCTATCCCACCGCACCATCCTAACTCAAATAATCGTGTTTTCCTTTCATTCAGATACCAATCTTGTTTACCGGCTGCATCGGTGTGAAAGCTCGCAACAGAAGAAAAGGCTGGGTAGGTATTTTCTGATCTAATCACGCGATTGTAAAGACTTTTGAACTAAAACGTCCAATCTCAATTTTGTCTAGTTTCTCAAAAATACTGGAGAGAAAAGACCGGTTTTACTTGCATATTCAAATGTATACATATTTCTTTCATGGGGACCTATATAGTGACGAGTTATTCCATCAAACTGCAGGTACTACATTACTCGTTGCTATATTGGGCAAGCCTTGGAATAGCTTTCAGGATGTCAAGAACAACTTTTGTTAAAAAATTGTACATTAAATTTGAACATACAGTATTAGTAAATTGATCTACTTCATAATCGGCTCATCAGTTTTGTATATAAAAATGAATAACCAGTTAGGATTTCGAAGGTCTCACTCGACTGACCTTGTACTGTTGAAATAATATGACTATGTGTATACCGTGTGGGTAAAAAAAAAAAGTTTACACCTAGAAAATTGCTAATTATTTAAAAAATCATCTATTAACAGTAAACTATTATACATCTTATGAAAGAATGTTTTATCCCAAATCAATTAGTATCATTTGTGTGTGGTATGTGTTCACGCTTGGATGAACACTGCTGTACCGTGGGGAGATCTGAAGCAAATCATAGTAAACTGGATATATTACATAAGAGGGCATATATGTGATAACTCGTTTTTCCTGGGAAACCCCATCTGAACAAACTTTTGAAATTCTATCCTATATAGCCGAAAATAGATCATCTGATTTTTAAGAGCATCTTGTTGCATGATTCACAAATGCTTACATAAAGCTGCATCTGCAGTACTCGGTGATAAGTTTATTTATATCGAAGAGGTATCATCTCGAACAACAAGGATCACAAATAAGATGCTAATTAGGATGCCACATGTTCGTACGACCTTTTATCAGAAGTTATTTCTTGTCAAAGGTCCATCAAACTGGAATAAATTACCCGAACGCATTCGATTTATAAAAAATATGAAATATTTTAAACGAGAATTTGCAAAAAGGCAAAAGACATCCATGTTGTAATATGATTATGGTATAATAAAACTCTTCTTTCTCTCCTCTTTGTATATATGTTGTTATATCTTCTTCTTGTTTTCTCTTGTTGGTTTATTCTTGTGGTTGTATGTTGCTTTTTTATAATTATTTTAATTTGTCACTGTTTGCTTCAATTAGGATATATGACATTTATATATTTGTATTACATACATTTTTCCTCATTTCGTTATTCCCTATGTTCAATTTTCAAATCCTTATTTATAACCTGGTTTGCAATTTTTGTTTGCTAAAATATTACTTTGTATTTTTTTTATATTTATGAATGTTTTGATGTGTTGATAAAATGTATATACCTGTTTGTGTCATGAAGGGCCTCAACGAAAACCAGTATTTATTTGCTGATTGGGCTACCCTTATTTTTAAAGATGTGTAATAAATAAATAAATAAATAAAACAGGAGGCATTGTTTGCGAGAGTGCAAAAATCGACTTGCGCCAAATTTGCTTATGTGATGTTTGATCCGTTCAAAATAATACTAAATGATTCGGGATAAAACACTCTCTCGTAAGATGTATACAGATTTCCTGTTCATAGATGATTTTTAAAATAATTGGCAATTTTCTCGGTGTAAACTGGTATATACATCCTATATTTTGTATTCTTTTTATATTTCATCATATCATTTCGTATATTATTCCTTTCCAGGTAAAGGCATATTTGGTGATGGCCATCATTAGTGCCTTATTTGCCGTTTCTCAAATCGGTTGGACTTTAACCCACATATCTATTTGTATCACCGATGTCTCTTTTGCTCCTTGTACGGTAAAAGAAAAAACCAATTTGATTATAAAATCCATAGTTATAGAATTCAAACCATGTAATGCACTGCGGGGCGTCAATTTTCGAAAGTTCGTTTATCCTAAGGTTCATCATTCCGAGATTGCATTAGTGTTAATGATTCTGGAAAATGATATAGGGTTCGTTATTCTGAAAGTTTGTAGTTCCGAAATATGATACAGGGGTCTTAGTTATTGTCGGAATTATGAACATTCCGAAAAAACGTCGTGTTGCCTGGAAAAAAGAGCATTACTGCTTTTCATACAATATTAGCCCACGATAGATCTTATAGCCTTTTGCTATAATAGCTTGTTCCAGCATTCCCGGGAGTGAAAATCATAAAGGAACCGACTTTGACACACAGGAGGTAGATGAATGTAAGTTAAAGCAAAATTATCTCGAGTGAACTCCTGTGTTAAATGCTTTTATTTGCAAGTGCCTTACCTTACAATTTCGTTCTCCTTTTCGCTTAGGGTAAAAACGAGGCCTGCCTCGCCTTATCCCTTATCAGCAGCTTCGTAACATTTGTGGCTAGTATCACGGCTTCTTGTACTGCTTGTGACGGAGTGTGTTCATGTTGTAACGCTCCCATGCCTCCTGTATCGACACAGTCTGGTAAATAGTTTAAGAATATTTTCTGCTTTGAGGAAATGGTTAAAATATTGCACCAAGGGGATCTCGAAAGTGTGATGCAGCCTGATAGAAGGGCACATCACCGTACTTCTCGAGATTGCCGAGCCCAGCAGTCTGTGATGAATTTTCCCGCCCCCCCCCCCCCAGTCCGGGGTCGGAATGACCGTATGCGCGTTACCAAAATATCCGGTAAAGGGGTACTTTTCACGCACAAAAGTCCGGCACGTACATACACAAAATTGACTTTACACACCGGACTTAGGGGGTGTTTTCAAAAGGAGGGAACACGCATATGCGTACCCTAAATAACTCTATATTTTTAATAAAAAGAATCTGCACAATTGATTGGTCCATTGCGCATCATGTGATGAAAAACATTTCACAATTCATGATGGCCGTTTCATTGCTTTCTTAGGCCGATCAACTCTCATAAGATAGAATTACATACCTCTCTTAAGAAATCTAGCCATCTGATCGGTCGAAATTGCAGACGTGATCTTAGCTATTCCCGTAAAGAAACGAACAATGCCAGTATCGGTTGTACGTGAGTGAGATTCCCGCAAGATTACGGATACCGGGAAAAAAGTAAAATTGTGCTGCGAACCTCATTGGTTAACATGTTAAAACTTAGCTTGTTCGAACGCGGATACCATACAGTACTTTCTGTCTGCGATTCCCAAATGATTGCAACATTCAGTCATCTTTCCAGCCGAATCCAGCGAAGATTAAAGGTAATACAAAGTTTTGGGAATTTTTGAAAATTGGCTGGATAGTGATTATTTGCAATTTGGTTATATTTGGATGCCCTTGTAAATGTATAATAAGCACTAAAAAATTTGGCCCTTAAAGCACTAATGCTTTCGAGAAAAATTGAATATAAAAATAGCGCCTACGGCCATACAATGGTAGCTACGACCATGAAAATCTCAGAATAAGTAGTTGGGGTATATCAAATTTTCCAAACGGGAATAGCCAATCTGTCGATTTTAGTCAAGAAACATTTTTTTATAGCTAAATTAATATATTGATCTTGAGAGGGAGCTATACAACATAAAGAGTTTATTATTTACAATTTCATCATTAAAGACTCGATCTCAAACGCGACAATGATCACTGAATATTGTTGGATCACATATGCTTCCAATATGTTCATTTGAACCAAATTCATGACCCAATACCAAAACTTTGTATTACCTTTAATAGACGGTGTTTCAGATTTTCCGTGATGTTTTAACCAATCTTTCCCCAAGAAAAGGATAAAGTAAGAATACTTGGTGGATTTTTGTGTCAATTAGGTATATGAAAGACAAATCGACTGCTTTAATATTCGAGACATGGCTGTTGGCTCTCGGGAACGTTGCATCCTCCCATGACCCCGCGGCGCGCCGCCCACCTAGGCGTGCCGCGGGGTCATGGGAGGATGCGCAGCCAGGCCTCTCACAGCAGTCGATATCTTTATACTATTACATGGCGCCTCATCAGCACCATATATTTTATCTGGTATCTAATCTAACCTCTTCTCTTTTTGGAAACTTTTCCATATAAACACTTTTTTTGTAACCTTTATATTTTAACAGGGCCATTCGAATTTTGCTGAGGTTTGTTTTCTTTTTCATTCTCTACCATTACTCGTCTTTCTGATCTTTTGTCCGAAGTTATTTGTCATTCGATAGAGGGCACGTGTCCCCCTTCATTTGTAGTAGATGATTCTAATCTTTCTCTCTCGCTCTCTATTGTATTTCAGACAATGTTACTCCATACCGTGTATTTATAAATGAACAAGGTATGTGTATAACATTAGTATTCACAATGCGTTACTAATTTTGTATGCGGTTATTATCTTGTGTAATGCTTTTTACAATGTTCATTATAATTTGTTTTTATGTCAAAGATTTGTAAAAAAATTATGCAATTCAGCCTTTGGGCTGCAATGTGACTTTTGAATAAATAAACCATTATATACAAATATATGAATAGTTAGTCAACATACACTGAAGGCTGCATCAGTGCATCACTGCATCAGCTGCTATAACCCCCGCCGCGTTAAGCACATTACACCTACGTGACTACGTCATAATTATTTTAAAAAAACGCCGCTGTTTATCGATTCATATTTGAACAAGCCCATAAGCCTTGTTCACATATGTCGCGGTGGTTTACCGCAATGTTGCTCAATTGTTGTCTCAGTAACTTTGTCTCAGATTCTGAAACAAAATTCTGGATTTAGCTCATGCTGTAATCATAATTATAAACATTTAGGTCTGTCAGGAACCCCATGAATTTTAAAAGCCGATCGCCTGTCCCATTATCAAGATATTTATGATTGGAATTACAAATTTTGAAAAATGTGTGCCAAACGGTTTTCATAACACTACAGTCTATTGGGGAAACGGGTATGGTAAAACCGGTCAATCAAAGATTTCTACTTTTTTTGAGGCACTTCTTGATCATTTTGAAGCGCAATTTTTGTAGGGCTTCAATATTACACCAAGCACAGACACTGATAACACGTAGGGCCATGCATCTCAGATTTTTAAAACGATGCCTTTAAGCGTACTGCACGTCAATCATTTTTACCCCATGTCCCTTTACCGGAAGAAGATCCCCGCGTCGTTAGGATCATTGTCGTTCATTTTATTTAATTAAATTCAATTCAAAGATTTATTTCCATAAATCAATAAAAACATACATATGATAGGTTGATATGATATAATGACTTTAATAGGTTGATTCATTGCATCATTACAGTTATGGCAGTTGGGCGGTATAGCGACACATGTCAGTCCAATTGACTTGCGCATTTTGACTCGCAGGACTATGTGTGTCAGATGTTAATGTTAGAAGCTAACTGGATATCGAGCAATTGTAAAGTCACGTAGTTGTCAGTGTCCATGTGTGTTGCATCATAATTTATTGACACCCGATTAGGTTGAATTACCAATTAATGTTGGCACAGGTTTCTCAGGCAATAAAACTCGTTGACCACCAGAAAATATTTTCACGCCCCCTTATCTACGATTCCATGAAGACTGCAATATGAATCTATATAGGCCTAGTAGGAGATGAATTCCATATAATTATGAAATGTGATAAATATAAAGATTTGCGAGTAGAATTTCTTGAAAAAATTAGCAATTTGGAAAAAAGTTGTAGTAACTTGGAATGTCAAGAAAAAAATCATATGTACAGTGTGTCCCAGAAAAACGAAACTGAGACTTATTGATGTTTTATCATAACTTAATCACAAATATATTAAATAAATGACACATATATGTATTTCACGCATGAGTTATTAAAGACAATTTGAAGAGAGGAGACAAAAGATTCATTTGGCGGGCGGTATCTGAAATTCAAAGAGAAAATAACATTTCTAGAAAGTTCAATTTCTGCCCTTTCATATGACACGTCAATCGGGCAAAAATATGTTTTGAATAACTTATTTTGAAAATGTTGTACTGATTCTAGAAATATAACTTTTATTGACTATATAATCACAACGTTTTAGTAATTTTCGCCACTTTTGGGCCAAAATACACAATTATTGTCACTTTTGGTTAGGCTTAGTATCAGCAAAGGAGATTTGATGGCTAATTTCATGTAAACCTGATGCTAGAAGAATTGGTCAGATTTACTCTCATCAACAACAATATGGTAAATTTGGTCAAGCTTGGCCAAAATGACCATTTGTATTATTATTGTGTTCAAAATTAGGCCAAATTTTCTGTCAGAATCTATTGATGGATGGGTTTTGCCTTCAAAATTTAAAATAAAAATGAACATTGATATCATAACTATATATCCCATTGTTAGAACTTATTCTGTTCAGACCACTTTGATCATTGCATGTGAAGGCTAGCGTTCTGTTGTGCTTCACGTGTTAAAAGTTGTCGACCCGCGAGCGGAAAAATTG
The DNA here is from genome assembly GCA_030265145.1 of Strongylocentrotus pallidus. NCBI lineage: Eukaryota > Metazoa > Echinodermata > Echinoidea > Camarodonta > Strongylocentrotidae > Strongylocentrotus > Strongylocentrotus pallidus. The sequence continues at coordinate 2,066 of JARBES010004488.1, read as the reverse complement.
GCCTGTCGTGACTTGCCGGTAGGGCGCTGTTAATTGGTAATCCAACCTATAAGCTCAATAGAGAATTTTGTTTTATCTTAATCATTTACATGTGTGTCAAACTCAATACCTTTATGAAGACAAAACAATTGAATCGCTTTGCCGCCCGACTGTATTGAACATAAACATCCGTTTTCACACTTTATTTCCATTTCTATCAGAGCCACAAATTGACGTTGCACCCGACGTAGACGGCTTATACACGGGTTGGAAGATTGAAAAGGCTGAGCCAAGGAAGGAACAATTTGACCCCGAAGAAGTAAATATACGCTTTAGGGGGTCTTCATCTACTTTTCTCTTTTTTCTTTTCATTAATTTCCCATTTCTCCGAAGTGCCTTTTCCATTGATGCTACTCCTTGACAATATATTATTAAGAGCATATTATTATGGTAGGTCTTCTTAAAAATAAAGACTCTCCTGAGTCATTCATTTTTAAAATACATTTTTTTTTTTTTTTGTGTCGGAAGAAACCGGAGAGTTGTCCACCAATACATCACAGTGACATTTTTGATTTTGCCAATTTGAAATTCCCTTTATAGGGATTAAAACTTTCAAAATGTCATAACTTTCTTATTTTTAGTTATATTTCGTTTAAAATGTCTGGGTTTTTAATGCTTTCCTCCAGAGCGATTTACTATAATAATTTTTGATTTTCGTTTATTCCCGTCAGAATTACGCGTTGCATACATCTGTCTTCAAGGGGCTCGTTCTCATAATAAACAATGATCATTTCCATGAGGGAAATAGTCGTCCTGGATCGGAGCTAGACTTGAAGAATATCCAACATGTCTTCAGAAAAATCGGCTATGAACCTGTCATCATGACAAATTTGTCTGCCAGTGTAAGTCAACGACCTCGTTATGCAGAGAAAAGCGCGACTTTGTGTTCAAAACTGAACGTTGCTGCAATATCTTACACTTAATATGTTCCACAAGATGCTCTAGAACTCTGATTCACATACGAAATTATCAGCTTATTCTCTAAAAGAAGATTCCATTCATACTTTATCATTCTGTGGATGTTTTAAAGAAATCTTTTAGAAGTCAAATATCTCCTTTATGAATCCGTGATCAACACGAACATTATATTTTACCTCTAGATCGAGAGAAATGCGTTATCAACTCTTTCCTAGCCTACAATCAGCGTTTTCAAACGTGATTCAGGCAAATTTGCATGTTGATAAACGGAAGCACGTTTTCATACGATTTTTCACATGTGTATTATTGAAACGCCGAAAAAGTGCGTTTTGTTACTTACTAAAATGATGAAATAATGTACTTACTGAAATCATATCGACCTCGTCTTCGACTCGGTCAATATGTCACATCATCAATTCCCCGTGCAGGGAATTCGTAACTTTCTGGACGAGTCTGTAAGCAGAATAAATATAGAAGGACCCATCTGTCACTCATCTGTAGTTCTTGTTCTAATGAGTCATGGTGAGAAACGAGGCATTTATGGTACCGACTTGGAAGTTGTGACGATTCAGGAAATCAAGTCTAAGTTTTCTGGAAGACAATGCCCAGCTCTCCTCGGAAAACCAAAGATCTTCTTTATCCAGGCATGTCGAGGACGTAAGTCATAGATTTGGGTTCATATGAACGGTTAGGACAAGATAATCTAAGAAAGTAATGGTACATGATAAATGCATTTGAACATGAGGCTACGTACAGTCCTTGTGAAAATCATGTGAGGGTTTTACGAGACAGACAGACCAAGAGACCTTCTATATCGGTCTCGCAAGTCTTCTACAAAGACGGATTCTCGAGACTGACCGAGAGAACGTCGGTCTGGTTGGTCTTTTGACAAGTACTTTAGGATTCGCGAGACCGTCATTATTTGTGTCGGTCTCGTAACCTCATTCAGTTGTAAGGGATGAGATTCCATCTCGAATATTCATTTTTCAATTTTAAAAGTTTATATAATCAAGGATAATTATATAGAAGTCTGTAAAATTCTATGTGATAAAGTATTCAGATTATAATGTAAAATACAAGGGGGGGGGGGGGGGGGGTCTTAGGCCTGT
>JARBES010004393.1:0-18137 GCA_030265145.1 Strongylocentrotus pallidus | reverse complement strand
GGGGTAGCAGCAAAAAATTACTTTACAAAAGTACTATCTAAGGTAGATAGTACTTATCTATATTTTATCATGTGACCTCGTTTAGACCAATCAGATTGCAAGAGTCTTAGTATGCGGGATATAAACAATATTATTTTCTTGTATCACACCCAAAGCCATTTAATAGTTTATAACTATTATCACTCTGTGATTTGAATTCAAAATGCCAATTTAACATACTATTGAGAATTTTTTTTTTAATACGTGTCACCTATTCTATATTTCATGTTGATACGTTGTTCAAGAGTAAAATGTGTTTATATATACTAGACCATATATGAAAATCAAACTGATCATTATTCATCACTTTATGTAGTCTCATTACCTGATTCTAATACATCAAGAAACTATGACATGTCATGTAAAGCATATATCGCAATGAAAACTAAATTCTGGCTTTCCAATTCGTTTATATAGTTTTAAGGGTTTAGCGGGTCTCTTTACGGTTCAAAGGTAAATTATCTGTCAAACTTCTATTTTTCATCTCCAGACACAATAATATTGTCTATAAATTCGGTATAATATATATATTCATTTGTTTTTAAAAAACAGTCAAATTATCCGTAACTGTATGTTGTAACTGATTATGTATTAAACTTCAAAATGATATAGTTATAATTGTAAATCCTAGAGTCAATGACATTTTTTATTATCTTACTTTCTGCTTGCTCCTAATATGAACAATGCCCTTGGTGTAGGAATATGCAAACATAATGATAGGCCTATATATTCTTATTGAAAGGTAATCTAGTCGACTTCCTTGATATACCACCACAATATGTAATCGCGTAAATTCTGTTTTCTGCGAGTACCCACAAGTATCTTAGTTTTCCTATTCAGAAATCTATAATCCTGATGCATTCGTCATTACTGGCTAATACTCACCATCAAAACCTATTGATTTCAAGGCAGTCGATAGTACTTTGAACTTCTCCCCCTGTTTCACCTTAGTGATTCCGTCTCTCCATCTACACATTGTTTTAAACCGTTTCTCTTCATTATTTTGATCGTCTGATGTATGAGGGATTTGAAGTGCCTTCCAAAACTGTATCATACGTGTTTGAGGGACAAGCTTGGCAATATGCTTGAACATCTTATCAGTTAGCCACTTTTCGTCGGACTCTTCTGCCACATCTGCAGGAAGGAAAATATGTTAACAACAAAAGTGACAATTTAGGTGTAAATCTAAAGTTATTTTACAGTTGGTCCAAAAAAATATCAATCGGTGACGTGTACACTTTATCTAATCAGATGAAAACCTAAACAGATAATACTCAAACACTAAATAGAAAAAGTGTTCACAGTTTGTTGGGCTGACATCTTATATTAAAATCAGTGGTTATTGCTTTAGCCTAAAAGAAAATAGCAATATGATAAGTGCCAAGAATGTTAAGTGGGTACATACTTTAAATCTTAGCAGACTCTCGTCCAATAATGAGATTACTATTTCAATTGGACGGAAAAAAAAAAGTTTGACGTTTTTTTTCCAACACCTGTCCATTTCTCCGAGTACTGAGGAAAACACAATGCAGTGTACTGATCAAGATACACGTTTGGTAACCATAGAGTTGGCGAACAGAAATATTGATAATTTACCAGCTTACATTGGACATGAAAAGATGGATAAGACAGGCATAGGGTGGTATAACCTAGATTATGATAGCATATGATAGGTTAGGACAACCGGTAGATACACGAACATATTTCAATGGATACTCTGGAGAAAACTATAGTGCATTTTTTTACCAAGGTTTTGGAAAAGAAATAAACAATTGGGCTAAATTTGCCAGATATCTGATATGATGAAGATTAAGAGTTGGGCAATGCCTCTTTGAATTTATCCAGTAACTGGGTAGTTAAGTAATTTGGTAAATGTCTCTGTGGCAAATTTATTTTGGTAATTGATAGACCAACAGAGAATATAACCAATAATTTGGTAAATGGATAATGAAGCAATTAATGGATCGTTATCTGCTGTTTTGTAATTCTATTTGCCCGACCAATCAGCATTTTAGTTGCCCAACATCAGTAGTTTAATTCCTATCCAACAAAATGTGGTGGATTGTGTGTTACCCACTGTTGTTAACATTTGGTAAATATTTTACTAGGCTCTTTTAGGAGAGTATGTCCCCAATCCAAATCTTAATATCGATAAATAAAATTGGTAAATAAAAATAGAATTACTAAAATTACTAGAATTAAACTGATATCAAAATGAGACCTTACCCATGGCGTCCGTTCTTCCTTTACGAACATTAGCAGCACGCTCTAGACGACATCTCTTCTCGTAATTACTACAATTCTGCTCAGCCCACCAATCCTCGATCATCTGATGACTATCGAACAGAGCTGTCCTGTTTTCCTCGATGGTGTTATCTATCCAAACATCTCTGTTCTTTGAGCTGAAGAATGTAGTAGCCTTAGTAAATGTTTTCTTGAATTCTATCGTAGCATCAATCAGTTCTGTACAGTGTCGTGATGTTATTAGAGGTGATATGAATGTTTGTATTTCATTCTTATCAAGCCCACGTTTTTGACAAGCAGGTACTGAATGAAAAGAAAAGAAATCTCGCTAAATAATGTTTCATCGGAAGACTTATAAACAGAACTACCATCAACTTATTCACAATACTTCAGTTATCCTTTAACTTTGACAAGCAATTTCAATTGCAATAAGATTCTGAATTATAAATTTGCAACAAATGTGTAAATATATTTCTGCAGTGACGTAATTTATATATATGTATATTAATACATATATATTATAATTCATATTTGTCAAATTCTGAACATTTATGGGAATCAATTACAATTCAATGCTCTTATAACATCAGCATTCAATTACTTCGGAAGAAATCCTTATCGCTTCGGAAGTACTTGATTTTCTCTAGTGCTAGGCTTAACATCACTTCTTGGTTTCCAGAACTTTTAACATCCCTCCATTGCTTCAAGATATTCATGGCTGCTTCGACAACCTCTCTGTTCCCTTTGCCCTTCATCCCTTTAAGGTATTCAGGTAGTGCACCAAGGGCCTCTAGGAGTCCAATGACGCTGTCACTTTCGACGATGTTCCACAGTGTATGTTCCAGGTCGTCCGCAGTCACTGCTCGAGTAGAGCCGGAGTATTCTACATAATTATGCATGTGAAATAATAAGATAGGACACATTTCGACGTCTTTTTCGACTCAGTATATATGGTTAAACGATTATTGGTTAAGCAAGACTCTATACATTTTCCTTACTTTGTATCATCTGGTCATCGCGTAGGGTCAGGAACTCGCGTTAACCGACCTTTTGTGAAAAAATGCCCCTTTATTCACGTAAATGTCGGGATAACGTTAAGGAAATAAATCCCTCTCATCTACGGATAGTCTGGTCCAATTGACCCGTCACTACGATAAAATCTATGAAAGGTCGCGTGATCTTCCGCTTTCGTTTCACGAAAGGTCGTGTAACGCGACCCCAGCCGGCCACGAAGACTCGATGATTCGAGGTAAACACTACCTCCGGTAGGCATAGTTATATCATGTTCCAGATACAATGATACACCCTAGTAATATACTTTACCTTCAAAACATTATATTTTAGTCACTTATAAAAATGTGCTTCTTAGCTTGTATTTCATTCATAACCAGATGTAAACCAACACAAGTAATGAAATGTGAACTAGGTAGGGTGCTAAACAAGTTTGAACTTAACAGTTCCTTCGAGGAAATGAAAAAACAACTGAAACTGAAATGAAATTTCAACAAACGCATGTAATAAAACATCAATGTTGAATTACTTTGTAATTCATCTACTGCAGACTCCAATCCGGCATTGCTACAAACATCAAAGAAGTCCATCCTCTGACATGCCCCACTGTATCCGGCTTTCCACTGACAAAACTTCTGGTAATAATCCTCGTCTGTGTGTAATGCATTCGAAGTGTATTCGTCTATGGTTAGCTTGTAAAGAACATGTCCAAGTTTGTCGCTCAAATTCTGCTCTCGAGCATACTTCACCAGTGTCCACAGTTCAATGTATGAAATAAGATCTAGAAAAGAGGATAAACGGCTTTTTGTGTTATGAATCTTGCTCCTCCTTTCACCCTAATAATGCTAATATAAAGCATTTAAAACTGTAATGTGGAATGTCTTTTTATCCACAATTGTTCATGAACACCCTCATCCCATTCTCTCTCTCTGTTTTTTGTTCAGATAAGTAATAAGCAGTTGGATCCTTTATATACATATTCTACGAATACTTTATTTGGTCGCAAAATAATTTGATACATTTTCATTCACTTACTTTAACTTAAAATATATGTACTTACTTTATGAACATTATAATACACAAATCTGAGCTTAAACCAAGCATTTAAAATTGTAAATGATAGAAAATTTAGTTTTTTCTGTACACTATTAATGTATTTTATTAAAGAGGCTAGCGATTGTTATTTTTGTATTCCATTCTTAACGATAGTCGAAACTTTAAACTTACCACGCTGTTTACCCTTATAGACCATAGAGACCTTGGCGTACTTCCCTGAGTAAGAGAGGACGAACAAAACATAGATAACGTCATTTTTTCTTTTCTTTGTTCTGTTTCAGAAAGTTTTGTTCTTTTTTGTAATTTTTGTTTTGATTATGTTTTAAATAAATCCAAATATCCTGCGGCACTATATATATATGATCAATTTTAATTTTGAATGACATTCAAAATAGTAGATGTTACACAAATTTGGAAAAGCACTTATTATAATGTAATACCTTATATGTCACTTTCTAATGAAAATGAAATACAATCTAAATTGTTTGCGCTTACGTTTCATGTGCCTCTTTCGTCGCTTGAGAACATATACAGCAATGGCGATGATTGTAGAAACAAGTATTACAGCTGAAAGTTTGAAATACGTATGAATTTGAATCTGATTAGTTACCACATTTAAAACGGAGAGCAATATGTCAGCATAAATACAAAGTGTTCATGTAATTTATCAGGTATCACACATGAGCATCCCTGTTATTGCAGAACCCCCCTTCACCCCAAGCGGCATACCTATGGTAATAATGTGACAGAATATTCGAGGATTTTGGCTGAAACAAAAACGCCTTGAATGTTTACACAAATATCTGGCACGCAGAATAGATGCATTTGTTTATACAAACATCTGGAGGCCAAACTTGATCTCTCTCGTTATGTGCAGTGAAAAAAAACAATTACTCAATTTTATTTCTTCATCCTCTCGTAAGATGCCCATTTTCATTGTTTGTTCTTATCAGTCCTACAATATTTGACGGTCTTTAAAAAGAAAATATGTTCGTTGTACTATTGTTTATATTCCCAGGCTACTACGTACGGATAACAAATGCCACAACAATGCTCGATTACTGAACATCTCGAATCAAATTTGATAGTGTGCGTGTGGGTTGGTGTGTGTGTGTGTGTGTGTTAACATATCATCGTTTGTATAACGGGTCTACTTACGGACAACAACAGCCACGACAACACCAGATTGCCGAGAATCTTTAATCAAATGAATTGTCATCGATCTACTAAATGCTTCTCCTACAAACCCGGTACCGGTAGCGACACATTCAAACGATTTATCAGCACGACCACCAGCTGTAATTCTAATAAGTTTGTTTTTGGTGCCATCACTGTTGTTCCATATCTTCGTTTCCAAAGATTGAACTCTTTCTGATCCACGCACAAAATACAGGTCTATATCAGAGTAGTATTCATCTACTTGACAGGATAAGGTCATATCTGAGCTGATGCGGAGAGAACAAGATGACGAGCTATTGACGGGACACTCTTCAATGACAGGAAAAGGCTCTCGAGGATAAGCTTCAAATAAAAAGCAGGTTTGATTTGGGGTAATATTGGTCATAATCGTCCTGTGTATTATCATAGTATGTGACTTTGTAAAATTTATTTTTTAGAGGACATTATACGAATAAATTCAATCGCAAATCATTCCAAAAGAAGTAGATAAAAGAAATATTGACAGGATCATTTAATTTTGCGAATGTAAGAATAATTTATAAATCATTTATAAATCAATTATGAAAAGCACATTCAAATTACAGTTGACTAGTGGATGAACAGATACCCTTTTTTTTGGGGGGGGGGGCATAGAACGTAGAGTAAGCCAGTTTGGATCTGTTTGGGAGGAAGGGAGATAGTCCTCATTTAAACCACTTGTGAACATTTAAATCTTACGCTGAAATCCTGCACTGTTATTGGTTACGGAACTTGATCGAGAACATCCTCTGGCTGAAGGAAGTGTTTTCTTGTTCAAATAACTAAGTATTATATCCACATTGAAAACGAATTCATTCCCGTTTTCTACCATCTTGCAAAAAACCTACCAAATATAGTGAGCACGGTAGCATCCTGATAAACATTTCCGGTATCATAGTCAATGACCACGCAGAAATAGTAATCTTCGTGCTGGATCGTGACATCGTAGATGACCAGTGAGTATTCCTTGGTGATGTTGAACAACCTTCCTTCGTATCCAGGTCCACTTCTTTCTATGACATCGTGAGACAAGTCGATGAAGACAAGGGTTTCATTTGTGCTTCTGACCCAAGAAACCTTCTTTGGACGTATATGTACTTGGCATGGCACCGTCCCAGTTTGCCCCTTTTGAAGAGTGACAGCCGATTTTGTTTTTAAGGCAACATCTAAATAGAATCCATAGCAAAGCAAGTCTTTTGTTAAATAACATATTCTCTTTGACCCGTATATAGTAAACACATGCAATGGATAATATGATGTAACACATACACACACACAAAAAACAAGCCAAAAGGAAGGGGGAAAAGGCTTGTAATAGTAATTCCAGTTAAGTTGATTTAAATGATGTGTCCCTTGATAACATTTTGAATTTCTATGTCAGATGGAGTAATGTTTTAGAAATAGATAATCACTATCTAAAGATTTCCATGCATGAGCGCCATGATATTTCAAATCATACTATAATATAAAACAACTCACCGGTTACTGTTACATCTGTATAGTTGTCTATGAGAATGCCGTGCTGGTTTGAAACGAAACAAATGTAGCGCCCTGTATCTGTATAATGTACAGTTTTGATGAGCAGAGAGTAGTTCTCGTCCATGTCACAGCTACCGTCTTCATATCTAGGACCAGTCTTTGATTCAGGAGTCCAGTTCATGAGAATCGGTGAGTTCCATGGATCATGTCCTTTCTTCCAGAATACAGCATAAGGCGGTCCAGTGAATCGACATGTCAGGATGCCCGAGCTGCCGTTGATGAGTGTTTTCTTGAGCTCCGTGTAGACTTTGTCATCGGGAATCTCCTGCAATGCACCAGGAACTTCCGAAGAGAGAATATAAAGGGGGTATTCAACTCCGCTCAATTATGTTATAATCAACCGGGAAATCGCCATTGGCTTTCCGTCAACGATTACGATCATACATTTGTTTTAATATTTCAATTCCAGTAATGTTTAAAAATGTTTTAGGCGTAATCTAATTGTCCAAGCTCAAACACGGTCACGTCAACAACACCGACGACACATCACGGGGGACAGAGTGAACAGGATATTACATTACACCGATCGAATAACCAAGAAACGGTCGGTTTGAAATTATTTAGGTTTTGTGGTTTGAATGACATTTTATAGCACGGTGATTCCTAGGTTATAATCATGATAATTATAAATAGTTGTCGAGATATACAGGTGCCTATTACCGCAAGGGTTCCTGCAATGATTTGGTCTGTCTCAAATAATCGTTAACGTGGTATATAAATACATACGTACCACAAAAAACACGTATACATTAATCTACAGAGAAGTAAAGCACTTTTCAATACGTGTAAATGTCTTGAAGTACTAGGAAAACTCTTTTGCGAACTTACCAATTTCAAGCAATACAAAAATGAATGATACCGCAATCGATATCGCTACTTTTGCGGCCATATTTCTGCTTTCCTTTGTGTGAAGAATGCAACGATTTGCACGAAAACCTAATAGTTTGCATGAACCATATCGGAAGAGGATTGATTTATAGTTGATACGGTTATGTCAATATTTACATTGCAGGCACCCGAAAATGAGTCATAATGTCGAACAAACAGAATAAGGGGCAGGTGCAGATCTTCTTCTCGATCCCTTCCCTATCAAATAACTGCCTCTTTGTGTTTAAAATAAAGGTGAATACTAGGCTATACCAGGTTTTATTTAGTTAACCCCATCTTATTTCAATTTGTTATGCCTTATTATTTTTAAACCCTTAGGGAGGTGGATTTAGCTCCTTTTGGAATGAAACATGATGTTGTACCGAAACATTTTCATACTTCCTGGTGAAATTTTAGAATGTGATATAGAAGTGCATTTTGTTCCCATCTAGGAAATTATTATTTTATGACCAAAAAACTCAATTTTGATAAAATATGGATTAACATCCTTTTGGAATCAAGCTCCATCCAAATTGCAAGTCGAAGGGAACAATGTTGCGCTCCATTCATAGGATGGATTTACGATTAACAGCGCCCCCAACGTAAGCCCCCACTGTAAGCCGCGACAGGGCAATCTTTTTAGCTCGCAAATCGACATTTTTCAACTACCGCAGCGCAGCAAAATATTAGCCACCAATCGAAATGGCCAAAGTTGTCCGTACTGTGTAATTCAATGGGATTGATATTTCTGATATCAGCGCACACTTTTACATTGAATTCCAATGTCCAAACCCAACCATCAATTGACTCTGACTGAAAAAAAAAGTCTGGTATTGGACGCAGATATTGTCACTTTGAAACCAAAACGTGACCGTAGTGATGTTAAGGTAGCAAATATGACCATTTTTTGGTAGCATCAGCGCACATTTTTATGTAAAATAGGCCTATCATATCTCGTTTGCTGATAATAACGATAGGAATACTACCCCTGACCAAAAGTGACCATAATGGACAAACCATTTTAGGGAACCAGCGCAGAATGTTACCCCGGGTAAGTTACTCAAACCTTCCCCACCAAAGTTCTGATCAAATCTGCTTATCCCCTGGGTTTAAACAATGCGCCGTAGCTGGTATTCTTTCTGGACTTGTTCCCATGATGCATCACGTGAAATCAAGTAAACAACGGTGTCGCTGCATGGCGCTGTATTGCTTGTGAATCCACCGTATTGACATCATTTGAGCGTGTAAGCATGTTAGTGTCACAACTATCTCTTTCTACAAGCTGTGTAAAAAATAAAATGAAAATAAGGATTATAAGCAGCAAGTCCTAATGTTCGAAGAAGTTATATCATAGCATCTAGTTTGAAGGACCACGATACCAGATGATCTATGTCTAGTGGAGATCAGTTGAATATTCTCCGCTCAATTTATCACATCCTTACCTCAAGAAGCACTGTTTTGGACAATCCTCCATGTGTAAACTTACGAGCGCACACACGCACACACGCACATCCGTACCCCACACCGACCCACACCTACAACACTTGTTTCTTTTTGTACACTATTTTCTTTATCGACAAGGCATACCAGAATAAATTCTGACTACTTCCATACAAATGAGGTGAATACATCTAACCCTTTTATTACCTTGTAGTTTATTTTTCTATAATGTAATACAGCAGGCTGATATTTGTTCAGCCATATCATTTGCAATACGCTACTTGGCAAAGTCATTATTGACACTGATATAAATTTGATAAACATGTTGTTGCCAAAAATGAAAAAAAGGACTTTGGAATAGCATCATATCCATAAAAGCAGTCACGGAAAATGTACACGTTGAGCCTCTTATAACCCTTATAGTGATTTTATATGATTGTATAAGAGGATAAGTGTTTTGGTATCATGGTTTAAGGAAAGATTATTGCTAATTGCATAATTTTATGACACTATAAACCCAATGACTCAACGGATATACATGTATGTGATTTGCTTTAAGGTAATGCAAAGTTTGGGTATGGGGTCATGAATTTGTTTCAAATGAACATATTGGAAGCATATGCGATCCTACAATATTCTATTATCGTTGTCACGATTAAAATCGACTCTAAAGTTATGAAATTGTTAATAATAAAAAACCTTTTATTTTGTATAGCTCCCTCTCAAGGTCAAGATAGTAATTTAGCTATAAAACAATGTTTCTTGACTAAAATCGACCGATTGGCTATTCCCGATTGGAAATTATATATTACCACTACATATTCTGAGATTGTCATGGTCGCAGCTAACATTGTTTTGCCGTAGGCGCTATTTAAAATGTATCAAAAATTTTCTCAAAAGCAGAAGTGCTTCAGGGGCTAAAATGTCTAGTACTTATAATACATCCACAGGGGCATCGAAATATATCATAAGTGTAAAGAATCACTATTCAGCCATTTTTCATAATTTCCCAAAACTTTGTATTACCTTTTTGCTTAAGTGGGTGAAAAATTTGCGGTTTGCCTTTCCAGTCTTAATTTTTTAATCCAGCATTGATTAAAGTAATATACAGTGATATAGAAAGTATTTTTTGTTTTTCTTCTACTACTTACTAATCTAGCTGTTACAATACCTTTAACAGGCTTTCGCATATTTGAAACAAGAAAACATAGGTATCCAGCTAGAAGAAAGGATAGAAGATTTACGCAATAAAGTCATACAATCTTTATATATTTTATTTTGTTGAATTTCCTCCCCCTAATTTGTGTAGGCAAATCTTTGATTATATATAATAGAAATGTTTTAGATATCTTTGTATTGTACTCTAACATGAATTTATGACGGTAAAGCGGAGTACATTTTCATCACAAAATAAATGAATTTTCAGAGATTCCTTTGATATTCTCTTAGAAAAGTACGTCATCTTCGAAAGGAGGTAGTTCTCTTTTATTTCAACTAGTTTATAAATTATTAGGTGTTTACATGGAATACTAGTACTTATGTCGCTCCCGCAAAATGTTAATGATACCGGTGGTAAAATAATAAAGAACCATTTCATTACGTAAACTTGTATTCAAACATATTTAATCAGAAATTCAAGATCATTTGCAATTCATTGTTTATCATATTGGTCCAGGTTAAAATACGTGAGCACATCAAATAAAATGGAGGTTCGAAAATTCAATAATAGCAATAATAACAAACGATAGGAAGCAATATACAGCAGAATCTGAAGAATGACATGAATAGAACGAAATAAAGATCACTCACTCTAAAGAATAAAAGCAGGTTTAACGAAAACAAAGCACCACCAAGAGGGATTATCAGTTGTTCTTCCACCAGTCGTCAGGAGTTTCGGCTCGTCATGTGAAATACTCCCTCTGGGTGGTGGGCCAGCAGGGCAATATGCATATATATATATATTTGCATATTGCCCTACTGGCCTGTATATATATATATATATGTATATATTTAAATGTCAGTTACTTTCTGCTTGTGGACATACTTGGTCCATAGCCGTGCAGAACATGTCTCTGCTGCCTCTAAATAAGAAGCTCTATAAGCTTGCGATGCCTCTCTACTTGAAAAACCGAAATCAGGAAACCACCAAATGAAGGCATTTTATATTGATATTATGTACAGTAAGTAACGGGAAAGATAAGTTACATCGACAAACTCCAGTGGTGGTAGTTTACACAAAAAATCATTTGCTAAATTACTTTAAAAATGACACTCAAAGCTACCGAGTGATATGTCATTTTAGTAATCCTTGGAAATGTAATACAAGCTTTGCACTCGGCATTACATTTTCATATTTGTCTCTATATTTTGTTCATCCAGTCATAAATGTTTGTTCATGTTATGCTTGACATGTTTGATTTTTTGATTCCTATATCTTCAGTATTATCTCACGTGATTTAATGCATGATTTAATTTTTTTATTTTTTAAATATTTGTAATAAATTTTAAACTGAATTATGTATTTCTTTAAAAGATTGCTTCGAAAAGTGGATTAGGTAAAATTACATTAAGATAATTTGCCTTCCTTGCATTATAACCAAAATGAGGCGTACGATGTATGTTTATCTTTTCATTTTTTGTCCACTGGCTCGAGAGAGTGAATGAATTACGTGGATGATGTATTGATATGATGTATTTTCATTGTTCTTTTATGCTTTATGTATCTGTTTTTCATTTGCTCTATGTGTCAAATGTATAAAATGTATTTTCTTACCTTGTATATTCTTCTGGTTTTTAATGTGGAAAATAAATGAAATGAAATGAAAAAAAATGAAATGAAATAGTAAGTTGTCGTCGGTATGTACGCCTTAATGCCTAACACGAGGAAATAAGCGATGCCTTTATTTTATATTCTTCTACCTATAATTTTAACACCAGAATTATCATGAGAAGTAAAACTATATTACTGAATCTAAATTATTATTTTATATACAATGGGAGTGATGCATATAAACTATCATGCGCGGAATAACAGTTGGATCCAATAGTAGAGTGATAAAAATTACAATACAAACATACAAAGCGCTATACAAATGCGACAATCATTGTATATAGTGTTATTCTGCGAAGGTAGGCCTAAACATCGTTCGTTCTCGAGAATAGCGTTCAAACTGTCACATATTTAAGCCTATGTGTATATTGAAGAAACAAAATTTAGTAAATTGGGACCAGTTGCAGATCTTATATTTTTTAAATATGTTTTCTACGAGGTTAGTGAATGTATTTTATACGCGACACTTATAAACACATATTAGTATGCAGTTTGTTCTTGTTCTATACTCCATGCCCCTCGAAGAAGATGAATGAATATGAACTTATAAGAGGTTGGAGAGGGTGTCTGTCTGTCTGGTTTGTCTGAGTACCCGCCTCCGTCGTCTAGTGGTTAATTGGACAAATACAGCCAAAGTCCGTTTCTGAAACATGTAACCTTTACAGTTATGTCTACAAAAAGTGCAGAAAGAAGGAAAAACGAATTTTAAGCTATTTATATTATCTCTCTTATTCAATCGATTTCTTATAAATATATGTATGTCCTTTGAAAGTATTATAGTGCACATTGTAATCACAATCCAAAGAAACATAAATCGCATATTATTTTATGTTAAGCTGTGGCCGACGATAATTACACTAATAAAGTGATGGATCGAGTTGTCAAACGATATTAGGGAATCAAGATACAGCTCAGCAGCACTATCTCCTGGTAGTCAAACGTGTGTTTGTATTCACCGTCTTTTAATAGGGACCCTGATGGGAAGTTCTTTGTAACAACATTTTTATCATATTATATGTTTAGCTATCACATTTAGTTGAGGGTGTAACAAATGTGTAACCGAGGTCTAAAAAGTATCAACTTGTAGTGTAATAAACAAGTGTATATATATTTATGTTCGTGTGTGTGTGTTCGCTTAATTGATGTAGAAATACGTGAATAAAACATGATGCTGTTCAAGGAACTCTCACAAGGCTTCTCAACGCGTTTTCAACATCACTACATTGTCAATAATGGTTTTGATAATGCCGTCATCTGTTTCTTGGCCTTGTTCTATGTTCATGATCTCCCTAGCTAGGTCGAGAAAGCCATTATCTACGAGTTTATCGTTGAAACTTTGGTGTCGCTTTGACGTTTCGTTTACTCGCACGGTATCCTTTAGATGATTCTTGATCGAGCCTTCCATCGCCTTTGTCCAGTTTGTCACCCAGTCACAGATCTTTCGTGGCATGTCATCTGATGACATGACCTTTCCTTCCTTTTCTTCCTTGATCTCTAGCAGACGTCTCAGGGATTTTCGCCCACCTTCATCCATTTCGTTCACCATATCATTGATGAATTCCAAACTTGGCTCTTTGCTGTGGTATTTGCCTGTCGGACAAAATAAGAGACTTGAATCGTTATATCTTAACATTTGCAAAATCAAATTATCATAGCTGCCACCATTTTCTTCCTTTCTACTTTGCTAAATCGAGTTCAGCATGTACAATATAAGAGCATTTCCTTTACAACGTAGTATGGTATACCTAAATTTGCATCAAACGACTAAACGGAGAAAATTAAAGGAAACAAAACACTTCACGTGAAACCATATACTTATAGTGTATATTCAAAATAAATAACCTTCCATTGTTTGTTTCACCCGTTAGAAAGAATGAACATCTAGTAGTATTCCATCACTCAACTATTCTTTTTAATTTAGATTTACTGCCATACGTCCACCTACCATTAATTACTGCAGCTACAAGGTGTGGTTTGTTAATCTTCTGTAAGCCTTCTGCTAAGACTATTCGGTGATCGATTAAACCAGGACACACCCTCTCTTTCCAAATCTTCAACAGAGAGAGTATGGAGGCCATGTTGCTGTCGGGTATATCTTCGTCAGTCAGCTCGAGCATTCCTTTTAGATCATTTACCCTCTGTCGATTTCCACCTATGTTGCTCTTGGCACGCTTGCTTTTATTCTTGATGTCGTCTAGTGGTTTTGGGGATACTTCGGAATCTGCAGTGTTGATGACTTTGATGTCATTGTTGTTTAGCGTATCTCCTACGTTTGTTAAGGCCAGAGTAGCACCTGATCGTGGCGTTTTCTGATGGCCAGTGGGGAATTCTTCTGTCTTCTCTATGTCCTTTAAAGAATACTGTCCCGTTTTGACAACTGTTTCGCCTTTGCGTTCCTTTGCTGGCTTTATATTTACACTGCTCTCAGATGTACCCGCACCATCCTTAGGCTTGTTATCTTGATAGACTGCCGTTTCTATGGCAACTAACTCACCAAAGCTGGGTTCAGAGGCTTGCAAAGAGAAAGAAAAGAAATTTAAGTAATGTTTCATGTATTGTTTATTGACTTAAAGGATACCCATGTCGAGTTAGGTTGGGCAACGTTTCTACAGATAATACACATTTCTTTAAAGGGATCAGTTAACTTTGTCTAAGATATTGAAACACTAAAATCCTGGATTTAGCTCATGCTGCAATCATAATTATAACATTTTGGGTCAGTCAGCAAACACCCAATGACTTTTACAAGCCGATCGCCTGTCTTATTATCAAGATATTTATGATTGAAATTACAAATTTTGAAAACCGTTTGCCAAACGGATTTCACAACACTACAATCTATGGGGAAAACGAGTATGGTAAAACCGGTCACTCAAAGATTTTTACTTTTTTTGAGGCACTTCTTGATCATTTTGAAGCGCATTGTTTTTAAGGGCTTCTATATTACACCATATCACAGACACTGATAACACGTAGGGCCGTGCATCTCAGATTAAACACCGTTTAACGATGCCTTCAAGGCGAAATAATTATTTAAATTACGATTTTGAAAACTTGTTATTAATTTGAGGCCTTCACCCTTTCCAATTGGTTTGATCAGGCATCAAAATATTTGAATTTGGATATCTATGATGCAATATTCATCTTACCAAATATGAACCGCTTAATGACGTTCGGGTATCCAGCCTTGTCAAGAATGCTGCAAACATCAGGCCTCATGTCCCCAACTGAAATGCTTTCAATCATCTTACATAACTGTAACACAAGACCTATAGTGCCACGATCAAGATGAGAGGCACGAAACTCTCGTCGGTAAGATGTCAATGTGGTTCTATTGATTCCAAGGATATCAGCAAATAGACGGAAATCTTCCATGATTAAATCAAGCGCCATGTCTACCAGTTCTGCTTTGTAGATAAATCTACTTTTAGGAGGAGACCACATGCCTAAAAGGAGAACAAGATGTATTACTTTTTTCATTCTGTGTTGTTATTTCAAATTGATCATTCAACATTCCATTCATAAATCAATGTCTTCAATACGTTTCACCCCTTTTGTATTTCATGTTGATACCTGTTGAAGAAAAATTATTTGTATCTATTTTATCCATACGTATACGTACATCGCAATGAAAACTAGATTCTGGGATTCCGATTCATTATATAGTTACATTTAAGAGTTAAGCGGGTCTCTTTCCGGTTCAAAGGTAAATAGTTTGTCAAATTTCTATACACAATTGTCAGTATCCGTTTTCCCTCAAATTATGCGTATTCATAGGCTTATGCTGTTAGTGATTCATTTATTAAACGATAAACAATCATGTCAAAATGAGATACTATAATTGTAAACCTTATACTCAATGGCAGTTCTTTTTACCACACGTTCTGTGTATTTCTATTTATTCATGTATTGAAATATTTATTGAAAGGGGTACCTTTGTCGACTTTCTTCATATACTACTAAGCCCTGTACCAAAAATTACACATGTGCTACAACAAATCAATGTTATTTCACCTTATATACTATTTGGGGGCTCCGGGACGACGCCCCCGCCCCTTAAATGGATTTTTTGCCGGGGGCTCTTACCCTAATATCGTTTAGTAGGTCCTAAGGAAGCCCTGTACCAAAAAATGGCGCTTTTATCCGGCAGGTAACGATAATCGATAAATTTGACGCTAAGCCACCTGACTATAAATGTAATAGCGTAAATAATTTTGTCTGCCAAAATGGTCAACTTTTCCGATCTAGAAAGCTTTATTACCATAATGCATTGAGATAAGATGGGTAGGAGAATCCCTGCAATCTGATTGGTCAATTACACCGTGTAGATAATTTTACTGGATGCACGCGATATCGGGAATCGATACCACCGATATCCCATTCTTTAATATTTTTACAAATAATTATAATGATTTTTTTTTCTTCTTCTATTACTATTTTTTTAAAAAGCTTATCTGCAGTAGTTTACATGAGGGATTAGACCGCTCAGCAAGGTCACTGGACAGGTGGTTATCTCATCAACTCAGCTCTCAGTTAACATAAGAAAAAGAGGATCATGGGGGACCAATGGTCACCGATTAGGCACTGTTTGTTATATAGAGGTAGCAAGTAGCTACAAGTAGTGCAGTGGGCCTTTAAAGCGTTATAAGCATTTGTTTTTCTTGTTTTTTAAAATAATTCTTAAATTTTTTTTCTTATAAATTTGGTCTAAAACCATTAGAAAGTACGTTCTGCACCCAATTCCTACGGACGCACTCAAACCTGTGCATCATTTGTATACTGGCGAATACTCACCATCAAAACCTATTGATTTCAAAGCAGTCGATAGTGCTTTGGACTGCTCCTCCTGTTTCAGCGGAGTGATTCCGTCTCTCCATCTACACATGGTTTCAAACTGTTTCTCTTCGTCAAGAACATCGTCTGTGTAGGTGATGTAAAGTGCCTCCCAGAGCGGTTTCATTTTTGTTTGAGGGACCAGTTTAGCAATTTGCCCGAGCTTCTTATTAGCTAGCCACTTCTCATCAGACTCTTCCGGTGCATCATCAGGAAGGAGAATATATCAAAAAACAAAAGTCACAGATTATAGGATAATAGATAAATAGACAATGCTAATCAATGACATTCACAATTTACTTAAATCGAAACGATCTCTATTAGTATGTTTGTAAAAGTCTCAGAAATGTCTATTTTCCCATAGTTTATTTCAAAACGATATCATTCTATGAACATTGTACTAAACTTGGTTTGCGGTGACTTATGACTACTCACAATGATTTTTTTTAATGATCTCTCATTGGCTTATCCGCCTTTGGGATATCAAATTGAGACAATAAAAAACGTAATAGGTAGTCACATAGAATACTTCAAAGAAATCATTGAAAATGGTCCAAATATAACGAATCGTCAACATTCAATACAAGGCATTACTCTGATTACATAACTTAATCGGTTTCATTTAGTATTCAACACATCTGCCTATTAAAACGCTATAACAAATTTGGGAGAATTAGTTTAAGCAACCATTAATTGGTTAGAAGTTTACACAATTCCAAGCTATTTCAACAAATTAATTTCAAGAAAGTTTGACCGATTCGTGGAATTTTTCATTGCTTAAAAAGAGGGCACATTTTTACTAAACAGTACTTGAACAATTAGATTTCGCGAAAAGCTGCCTATTACTTTCAATTTGAAATAAAGTTTGTTGTCAAGTTGAGGCAACTGAGAGTTAGTCCATACATTGATAATCGATGAAGTGTACCCTTTACCTGATCTGATGCAAGCTACACAATAGACTCAGACACTGAATTTTTGACCCATTCACTGCCCCCAAGATCTGATCTTTTAAAGGCCCACTGCACTACTTGTAGCTACTTGCGCCCTCTATATAACAAACAATGCCTAATCGGTGATCATT
>JARBES010004021.1:0-12367 GCA_030265145.1 Strongylocentrotus pallidus | reverse complement strand
TGAATTTGACATAGATAAATTGTATAATAGCGTTTGACCTCTTCAGCAACCCGCTTGATTTCCTCCTCTGTCATTGAGGGTATGTCACCACCAACCTGACCTGTGATGAGATGGTGAAGAAAGTTGTCTCTAAAGTTATTAGTGTTTAAACGTAAAACATTGTAAAAAAAACAGCAGGCCCCCCCCCCCCAAAAAAAAGGTACATAAACCATGAATCACACAAATGTAATATCAATATGCATTACTTCCCAAATCTCAATTTAAATTTGCGTGTGGATCATGATCAGAGGCTGAGAAATCATTTATTTCCTAGATAGGGGATCTCACATTGATTAATGAATTGACATTGTGCCTTGATGTCACTAACCCAGGGAAGGGTTACTCGGGTCGATGCGAAAATGTCAGGCCTTTCTGGTTATCTGGTCGGCCGGGTTTTATACAATCTTCTATTGAGCAAAGCTTGCGGTATCAAACTGTTAAATGTACATGGTCTTGTGCATTTCATAACTAAAGAAAATAAAAAACGATTTCTAGTTTCAAAAGCTACGCTCCTGGATTGATATGCGAATAATAATATGTCTTGTTTACCCAGGGTAGCCTCATCAGTATTCATACTGTTCTCCCTGAGGGCCCTGCAATCATTATCCATGAACTAATAAAATGCTAATCAAATGCATCTTTCAAAATAATTTCATAACAATAATGTTCTATTCCCGTGCTTTCGTACAGAGATTCCTCCTTTCTTCTAAGTGGGCATGCCTTGAACCATAATGCATGGCCCTATAGAGGATTTTTTTCCTGTTGGGGACTGGGGGAAAATGCAATGATTTATTGAAAATGTATTGCATTTTTTTTTTTTTTTTGGTTTTTGTGGGAGCGTCGACGTACCCTAGCGCCCGCTGCGTACAGTCATGATTCTTTGGCTATTAAAGCAATGACCTCATTACTGTGAGCCCCCAGGATCAAAACCGTGTCGATTGGCTATATTAGTGCCCTTTTATGAGGCATTAATCCCAATTACTGTCAGTTATGACTTAAGGACGTAGGTCCCCTTGTTGATTAGCATAGTAGCACACACACGCTTTAGCAGTCACACAAAACAAACACTCCCCAATTGTCATTCAATAAAATCTGAGAATGTATACTATTATCTAGATCTATTAGGAATAAATCATTCAATAAATGTGGGTAAAAATAATTATTCCACAATTATGACCAACAGTGTACATGTCTGGACATTGAGCCCGCGGCGGGACTCGAACCGTCCGATGACTTATCCACTAAACCGCGACACCTCTAAGGCTCATCCTAAACCTGAGGCTCAAAAGTAGTCATTATGAAACGCCCTCCAGGAGTGTTAAGTTAGCTATTCATGAACCCACCATTTATATTATTATTACCTTTGCGTACACTTTCAGCAAGCTTTACCAGCTCAATGCTTTCTAACGTGTCGACCAATGCCTCTCTCGCCTCGCTATCTTGTACGTTCTTCCACCATTCGTAGAGCATCTGATAGGTAGCTTGCATGGAGTTGCCATGCTTGTCTTTCTCAAACTGACTTAGTTTAGCCTCAGAAATTCCTAAAGCTAGTCCAACCTTCCTGAAATCGGATGGATCCATATCGTCAGCAAGGAGATAGAGCTCGAGCTCGGTCAGAATTTCAGGCCTAAATTATAGACGTAAGAAGAATGATTAATTTCATATTGCGCTTATAGATATTTGCGAGATATTGTATCAAAAGAACTTTCATTGCTCCTTTGACTTGCGAGTACGTTGTTATACTGTATTGAATTAAAATATGTTGTAGTACTGCCTGTGATGCAACTACTAGAAAAAACACTGCAAAATATTACGACATGCACCATTTAAACATAAAGATAATATGCAAACTTCTTCCCTTTTTATTTCATTAATCAAATCCAAAGATTATTTTTACCAGCAAACTCAATGACCCGTATTCTACTAGTCAAGAATTGAAACCAGACGGTGGGTTTCCGGGTTTGTTTAGAATTGGGTTTAACAAAGACAATTAGTCCTATTAAGTCGCCCTTCATTAAACGTAATCGTAGACTCGGATTTGGGTTCAGTTGAATAAGAAACAATGTATTATAATGTTCCAAATATGCTCTTTCATGCTGTTTACTTAGTATTTGGACCAGGGTTTCGTTCTACGTCACCGGATCTCAATAGGAGTATGTTGGTCATGTCTGGACAGTCATTTCCTTTGATTGCATCTGCTTCACCGGTGGTTGTCCTTGATCGGAGGACCGGATAGGTCGGTGATCCGTGATTCTCTGTTACCTCCTAAGAACGAAGGGAAAATTACGAATAAAAGGCACACTTTTAACTCTGTAAACTATGAACTAGCCATACTGAGATAATATCCTTGTGCCACATTGTATTTTAAGGCGGGCGATTTTTATCAATCGTTTCTAGTTTATTTTAACATTTATAAAACAACAAATATCACAAATAGGTGATATAAGGGTGTTCATGTAGTCATTGGATAAGTTGATTCACGATAGTCCGTTAATTCCTTAACGAAATTGATGGACAGAAGACAAATTTCAGAAGAATAATTACTCGTTATTCGTGTAAAGAATAGTGGGTTGTTATGTTGAATTCTTGGTTAGTACTTTACTAAATGTAGGTGTGTCCAGAAAGTAAGAAAGCTCCACATATCTTTGTTTGAGGTTCAGGAGTTTATTGGTGTATCTAAAACATAATGCTTATGCTGTGCATGCTATTTTTCAAGTGCAACTTACCACTCTCACATGTACAGTAAATAACGGAGTGTATGAGGGTTGAATGTGTGCATGGCTAATTACTCATTAAATACAACACACACTGTGTGTGCCAAAAGTACTTTGTTGACTTGTTGAAGAGTGCTTTCTGCATGGTTGCTTCATAATGAATATGCATGGCTGTTTAGCAATGAGCACATAAGTTATGTTCAAATTAGGAGTGCTGTATTACTTCAGCTCATAACATTGCATCTCCCTTTCTTCAAAAATAAACAATACAAGTTTTTACTCTAAACAGTTCAAAACTTTTCATCTTCTCATCCCTTCCATCTTTGCTTCTTGTTTTACTTACAAGTACATATTAGCACTTGACAAATGTCTTGAAATAAATTATGTTCAATCTTTCCCCTACTCCCTATTAAACAAATATTAAACAACCTAGAATCCTCGAAAGAGTGAGAATGATACGTATCAACTGGTTTTACACATCCAGTATACGAGTTGTAAAACAAATATGGACTTTTTACTTGGAAGGGGTTACCTTAGTCATCGGCATAAAAACAGTTATTAATACTACTGCTTTTCTCATTATTTTTTAAAACTATATCATTTTCTATCGACTGGTTTGTCACATTGTATACCAAAACTGTCTAAATCAATGAAAACAAAATTCACTTGCTTTACACAACACGTTGTTTTCCTTTTATAGCATTCATGAATATTAAAACAAATAAAGTTACTTCTGTTTAGTATACAGTTCACAGTTAATTCATGTGAACTTTGGTATTAGATTTGTATGCTTGTAATACCACTTTCAATTCATGTCAATGTGAACATATTTGCACAATTAAGATTTACCTTACATTTGATACAGTTATCTCTTTTCCTGTGTGAGTTTGCACATTAATAGACAACAGTTTTCAATATTTTTAGTTGTATGAAAACAATGGAACAATATAGTGTACTGAAATAAATAGCACCATAAAAAACAACAACATTATATAGATATATACTTTCTTCGCGACAAAGAAGAGAGAGGTTCCAGAACTTCACCTTCAATCACAGGTCTTTACCACCCGTGTCCCTACATTTTTGTGATCCAATGTTGAACTTGGTTGATATCTGAATGTCAACTGAGTTATTATTGTCTTAAAAGTTCGAGTTCAGTCTGAATGTGTGCTTCTTTATCAGCTACATCTCAAAATCATCATACTTTTTAGGGCTTTGATTGTTACGCGGTGAACGTTGTCGTCGAGGTGGAGTCTCCTCCCATCCTGGGCTACTTCGAGGCTCGGTGAACGCACGGGGTGGAGTGGTCAACTGCTCATCGTGGTCAGTGGATGAGGCACCGTTATCACCTGGGTTGCTGTCAGCACCCCCGGGAACCTCAGTTGCAGACTGGTCGGTAGAATCTGGTCTGATGTGCTGCCTGTTACGTCGTAGGTAATGTCCCTCAGGGCTCTGAAGAATGTAGGAGCGCTGTCCTTCAGCTCTGGTATCGACTGTCGCAGGAGACCACCGTCTGGTCACAGGGTCGCGATATCTTACATCTTGCCCAAGGTAAAGTTCTGGCAAGTCAGCTCCTCTGGCATGTTTGTTAGAATATAATTTTTGACTATTCTTTCTTTCCTGCAGCTGATTGTAGATGTCATCAGCATCTGGCTGTGTTCTCTCCATCTTGGCTGGGAGTGTAGTCCTCAACTGGCGAATCATGAGAACTTCAGCTGGACTAGGTAGTTTCTCTGATATGGGAGTTGCACGCCAAAGAAGTAGTGCTAGCTGAATGTCTGAAGTCTTCTTCAC
Organism: Strongylocentrotus pallidus; assembly: GCA_030265145.1. Lineage (NCBI taxonomy): Eukaryota > Metazoa > Echinodermata > Echinoidea > Camarodonta > Strongylocentrotidae > Strongylocentrotus > Strongylocentrotus pallidus. The sequence goes on along the minus strand of JARBES010004021.1, from coordinate 7,820 downwards.
GACACCCTTAATGGTTCAGATTTGTCTCTCTACAAATCCATTGCCTTGTGGTCGTCTGGGGGACAATGTGGCATGTTCAAAACCCCATGATTCTGCAAACGACTTGAAATGGTAACTGGCATACTGGGGTCCATTGTCGCTTACCACCTTTGCTGGTATGCCATGCTCTGCAAACACTTGTTGCATCATAGTGATTACAGCACTGCTTGTTACTTGGTCTGGTAACTGGTGAACCACTGGGTACTTGCTGTAGTAGTCCACCATAATCAACCATTGTTTGCCTTTGAGTTCGAACATGTCTGTTGCCACCGTGCTCCAGGGCATTGAAGGAATGTCGTGTGGCTGGAGTGGTTCTGGCGTTTGTGCTGGTTGATGTTCCTGGCATCTCATACATGACTGCATCACTCCGTCAATGTCCCTGTTCATGTTACTCCAAAATACCTTACCTCTGGCCAGCAACTTTGTTTTTTGTTGGCCTAGGTGGCTGGTATGGAGCTTTTCCAAGATGTATGGTTGCATCTGCTTGAGAGTGACCACTCTGTTTCCCTTGAGAATTATACCATCGCTTACTGTTAACTCATCTCGGTAACTCCAGAACTCTCTCAACTCTGGTTGCACTTGCTTCACCGTATCAGGCCAGCCCGTCACAATAACTTCCATCAGTGCACTTAGGACTTTGTCTTGTCTTGTAGTGTGTTTCAGTTCATCTACTTTCCTTGACGAGAACTGCACCAGATCTACTCTCAGATCAAGTTCAACTGTTTCATTGTTGTGAGTGCTTGGTAATCGTGAGAAACTGTCTGCGAGCAGGTTGTCTAGTCCTGGACGGTGTGTGATCTGGAAGCTGTATCCCTGTAGTCGAATCAACATACTTTGTAGCCATGGAGGGGCTGCTGTGAGAGGTCTGTCCATAATCATCAGAAGTGGATTATGGTCTGTGATCACATGGAATAGCCTGACATAGAGATATGTGTGAAAACGTTCTACTCCGAACACAATAGCAAGCAGTTCTCGTTCAATACATGAATAGCGTGTTTTAGTTGCAGATAGGGCTTTGCTTACGTAAGCTACTGGGCGGAGTCTACCTTCCTGGTCATGCTGTAGGAGTGCAACTCCTAACCCTTGAAGACTTGCATCGCACTGCAAATACACTGGGGATGTTGTGTCGAAGAACTGGAGTAGTGACTTCTCTGAAACTTCTTGCTTGAGTTTCTCCATGGCTGCTTGATGATGTGGTTCCCAGATGAAATCAGCCTCTTTCTTAAGGAGATCTCTCAGAACTGCAGTCTTTGTGCTGAAATCTGGGATGAAGTGAGACAGGTAAGTAATGAAACCTAAGAAGTGCTGCAACTCAGACTTGGTGCTCGGAGACGGCATTCCTGCGAGGTCAGCTACCTTCTGGGGATCGGGCTGGATACCATCCTTTGAGTATCGATTACCTGATATGGCACTTGTTTTAGTTCAGCGTGAGGCCTCTCTTTGCTGCTACTTGCATGACATTGAGAAGGTTTCGGTCATGCTCTTCTAGTGTATGCCCAAAGATTACAATATCATCTGCTATGAATTATGCCCCTTTACAGCCTTCTAGAACTCTGTCTATCTCCAACTTGAAAATGTCCTGACTTACACTGAGTCCAAAAGGTAGGCTGGCCTCATCTAACTTCACTGACCAGTAGCCGCACTTTGCATCTAACTGGGAGAAGTGCTGCATGTTGTGAAACTTGTGATTCAACTCCTCCAAGGTCTGTTGTTTGTAGTGAGGTCTGATAAGAGCCTTGTTCAATCTGCGAGGGTCTAAGCAAATGCGAATGCTTCCATCCTTCTTGGTGACATATGTGATTGAGTTCACCCATTCGGTTGGTTCGATGATTTGCTTGATGACACCCTGGCTTTCCATACTGTCCAGTTCTGCCTTGACTTTGTCTTTCAAGGCAATAGGCATCTTTCTAGGAGCGTCGACATGACTTGGAACGTTGGGGTCAACTGTCAAGTGATGTGTGGTACGAAATTCTCCAATCCTATCGAATTGCTGTGGAAAGAGTTGTACTAGAGCCTGGACACCACTGACTCATGTTTCAATGTTCAAAAAGCAACGGAGAGTAACAAGTCCAAACTCTACAGATGACCGGAGACCAAGTATCACTGGGCCGTTGGACTGAACCACGTAAAATAAGGCATCAGTCCATGTTGTGTCTCAATACTTGCAGGGAATAGCAACTGTTCCATACTGTCCAACCAGCGTTTCATTGTAAGCTGAAAGGATTGTGCCTGCATTTGGTAGATTTCGTGGAAAACCTAGACGATCAAGCTGCTCTGGATACATGTTTCTGAAAGTTCGAAGTGGCAGTGTATTGGCTTCTGCTACTGTATCCACTTTTACTTTTAGGTCATGGACACCTGGTTTGTCTTCCAATTTCATGTCCAAGTGTGCAATAGCTTCATTCCTCTTCACCGAGTCAATGCCAATCGTGTCAAAATGAAACCTGTCAAATCGTTGTGGTAACGTACCCAGTCCACTTTCAGATTCGGTGTGTTCCTCTCGCACGTTATCCACCTGTTCGCAACGTCGTGATGAGTGTTGGCATTCCTCTACCCCCTCTTCTTTCGGGAAGATGCATAAGACTTATGATACTTCTGTAGTTGTGTGAGCTTGGTTGATAAGCACACTTGAGCATAATGTCCTTGCTTATTGCACGAAAAACACGTAACACCCGCTGCTGGACAATACTCCTTGCCGAATCGATGTTGTCTCCCACAGTTCTTACATAAACTCTTAGGTTGTTTCTGCTGTAGCACTGCATCTATACTACGTGTTGGATGATACAGAGACTGAAGGGTTTGGACATATGACTTTGATGCTTAATACGTCCTTCCCAGCTGTAGGGCACCCTTTAGTGTAAAGTCCTTCTTTGTAGTAAGGAGATCCTTCCGGAAGTCTGCGATGGGTGTGCTGGCAATAATCTGTTCAAGGATCCGCTCATCTAATTCCTTGTGATCAAATTCGCATTTACGAGCTATTTGTCGACATCTGTTCATGAAATCGTCCAACTTTTCATCTGGCCTCTGCATGGTCCTCGACAGCTTTAGACGACATACTCGAAAATTGTCTTGTGGTGCTAGTTGCTCCTCAAAACGTTCTAGGATGATCTTCACAGTTTGTTGTTCAGACTCTGATAATGTCCAACAATTGTATCGATGAAGGCCCTCTTCACTCGCAGCAAGTAGAATGATAGGTACTTCATCCTCTTTAGGTGTGTAGTTAGCCAAAAAGTATAGACTCAATCTTTGTCTGAACATACGAAAAGCTTCAGCAAGGTTTGGTGCACCCCAATCCATTCGTGGTATATGATCAGCCATGTTAATGTTACTTCAATGCTGTGCTTCAGAATAAGGAACAAAATGTTGGAATGTGTCACCACTCACCCTCAGGCATCAAACAAACTAACTGTTCATGGAATTATGGTGTCCAACAAATTCCTATGTGTTTCTCCTGAACAAGGAAAAATCCAAAAATGGCTGCTGCTGTCTTGCAAAATCCAAGATGGCTACTGCTGGGTTGCACATGGTATGGTAGACTGGCACAAAAAAAACTGTCATGTTGGTGACTTGCACTCACCGCTTGCCACCATGTCAAAAATAGTGGGTTGTTATGTTGACTTCTTGGTAGTACTTTACTAAATGTAGGTGGGTCCAGAAAGTAAGAAAGCTCTACATCTCTTTGCTTGAGGTTAAGGAGTTTCTTGGTGTATCTAAAACTCATCTTTATGCTGTGCATGCTAGTGGTCAAGTGCAACTTACCACTCTCACCTGATCAGTAAATAACGGAGTGTATGAGGGTTGAATGTGTGCATGGCTAATTACTCATTAAATACAGCACACACTCTGTGTGCCAAGAGTACTTTGTTGAAGAGTGCTTTTTGCATGGTTGCTTCATAATGAATATGCATGGCTGTTTAACAATGAGCACATAAGTTATGTTCAAATTAGGAGTGCTGTATAACTTCAGCTCATAACATTACAATTTATTTTAAACAAAAAATATAATCGCGGAAGAATAAGAATTTTGTGAAAGGGTAAAGGACACATTTACCAATGATTATAGTAAAACGAACGTCGAATAAAAAATGTCCACAACAATTGAAATAATCAAACTGTTCTCTCTAAAAACATCTTATATAGCTCCAATTTTGCTAGTTACATGTCCCGTTAAAAAAAAAAAAATTACACGAAGAACTGTTATTTGCAGTTTTGGTGTATGTTTTGTTAATTTCTTCGTCTGTCTAAAAAAAAATTCTTCCTTAAACCCAAACAAAATGGGATGGGTTGATTCAGGGGAAATACAGAATACATATCAATCATACCCTGGAAGATGGTGTTGCTTGCTCGGTGTTTCTCGTTGTATCTTGCCTGGGTTTAGATAACAAGCCTGATGATTGGTCCTCTATCACTGAGCACGCAGAGTGTGATGTCTCCTCCTCGTCTATTTGGATACGATCTGTCTCACACGCGATGGCTACAGGTACATGTGAGTACGACTCTGATGTGACTACTTCATGTTGGTCTGTTTTTCTTATTTGAACTGAATTAGGGGGGTATTCATGTGACACTAGATTAATGGTTATGTGTCTATTGTCCAATTCGTCGTCTACGCAGAGTCGGGGAACTGGAATTTGCACGCCAGTGGTATCAGGTACAGGGTTGATCTTATTTGCCGTTGGAGAACCAATGTTTTCAGCACACGAAGACTCAGAGTGAGAGACATCGTTATGACCGAGGATTTTTACATCACATTGGAATCCTCTCTCTTTGACAGCATCACACCCGGGACCGTCACATTGTGACCGAGTCTGACAATTAGCATTACATGTGCTAATGTTGACGTCACATGAAGGCCTTGTTTGAACGGTATTAAGGTTGACATTGTAAGAAGACGCAGGTCGACGAGCCGTGTTCCCTGGATAACTATTCGCATCAAGTGAAGAGCCAGTGCGAGATGAGATGTTACACTCAGGATTCTTGTTTTCTTTGGGTGGCTTAGCATTCTTGTTTTGTTTAATTAAGTTCTGAAGTTTCCTCCAAAAGTAGTTGTAGTCATATTCTTTCCTCCGACGGCGCATAAACGTGCCGATCCTGACACGCCATTCACCAAGAGACACAGGCATTGTGACATTAGGGTACTGTGTTATTAAAGAGAAACAAATGTTAATGCAGGGTAAATTCATGAAACGGGCAACGTGACTTTGTATACAAAAATAGTATCAAATCTTCTGACGGATGTTTCTTAACATGCCATGTAGGGAAAATGTATTCGTTTTTGATTACATAATTATTTCATCTTTGAAAAAACGTATAATGCATGGTGCTTGAATGCAAATTTGCACCGCTTTTTATATTCTGGAAGTTTCTGGTACAGTTCACCTCCAGTGAGCAAACACTGACAACTTCCACCAGGAAAATACCCCTGTAGGAAGTGCTTTAAAAATAACGTTATAACTTTGGGGAAAGTTTTCTACGGGATAGTTGTCCGCGTTTATAGTTTTCCTAGTATTTTCTAATGTGGGATGTCATTCCGGGGATTGCCATAATTGCCATCCAAATAAATATATCCCGAAACTTCTGCTAGAGGAAGTATGAAAAGGTATGTAGTTAAAGAGACGGAGTTATAAGGGAGTGGGCGTGTGTGTGGGTTTGGGTATTAGGTGTGCGTTGTTTATGTGCTTCGGAAGGAGAGAGACAAAATGATAAAGTAATAAATGTAGGGTAAATATAATTTATTTCATGCCGGAAAATATGAAAACTACGGACTCTATATAACTTTACGGATATGATGAATACACTACCAGGAGGAGCTAGCCGATAGAACCATTCTGACCTGCCTTTAAGATTTGGTACAAAGTAAAAATCATTCAATGATTGTTCTTTCGTGTGCACCTTACCACTAGGGACTTTTAGATTTTCGTGGACTGATACGTGTGACGTCCATTCAAGACAGTGCATTAAATGGACGTCGACCGTAGCAATCCACATTGTCTTCGTGCGAATCTAAAAGTCCCTATTATCGTTATTAGTACCAAAATGACTGAAAGAGAGAGAGAGACATAAGTGAAAAAGACACAGACACAGACAGGGGCAGAGAGAAATAGAGAAGCAAAAACACTATACGCCTTCTTACAGGCTTTCCTTCATTAAATTGCTGGCCCTCCTATTTCCAATAACAAGTGCTTCCTTAATAAGCGGAAGGCCAAAGTCAAATATAATGCTTAGTTTTTGAGTTGCCTGCCACTACCTAACAAACTTAGCACACCTTGTTTATTCGAAAGATTATATCATAATACACAATATTTCAAAGGTGTTTTTTTTTTGTAACGGTCACCTCGAAATCAGAAGGGGCGTCCACGAAAGCGGCCATTTTGACGAAAAATAGTATATTGTAAATAATATTTCAAGGAAACCTTGAACCACCATGACTTTGGTGTCATCCGAAAGAGAATTAAATAATGTTCTTTTTGATAACAATTGTAATGGAATTGAGATTAAGATTGAAATTTTTAGTAAAATACATGATTTTTGTGATTGAAAAAAAAGAAAAAAGTTTTATCCAAGAACGTTACTTTGTATCCATAAAATGCGAGAAGTGTCTCTTTGTGTAACTTTCCAGAAATTTTTCTATTAAAACGGACATTATCTTATGCGAAGGAGAGGCTTATATCTTTTTACAGTGTACAGTTATAGGAACCAAATTTCATTCCTTGATTTCCACAAAAACGACATTTTATAGTGACAGGCCAAAACCTGTTTTCTGACTTAGGCCTTTCCGCTTACAAGCATTTTCAAGTAAAATAACAGTGACCAATAACACAAAGTACATTATAATACATAACAAAGAAATTCTAGAATTCGTATTCTAGGCAGACTTGTCGACCACGTCCATATTTCCTTACAGTCACGCACCTGAAGAGTAAACTGCCGTTCTGACCTTGGAGTAAAACAAAAACCCTTCCACAATTATAATCTTGACCATGTTAGTTATAAGGATTCAATGATAACAGTTTATATATTTCTCGGGGGGGGGGGTGTAATGTGTTTTCTTAAAGAAAAGCTCACCGTCTCTACATGGAATGAAAATGTGTAAACTCTTGAAAAGGAGCGTCTAATTCACGTAAACTTTAGGAGAATCAGACATACAAGTAATCGAGCAAAACAAGAAGAAAAAAAAAGCCAAACACTATATTTACGAATAGCGACAGAGGAGACGATTATAGCTATCTTTGATTAATTCTAGTTACCTGTATTTCTATGAACATGATGAGGTTGGATCAAGGAATATCGCATTGGAGACATGAGAAAGTACCTTTGCCGAAAGACTATTTAAGGATATCTTGTCAATACGATTTGTTTATCCATTGTTTAAGTTCTTATCATTTCGCCTTATCGGAGGAGGGCCTTCAAAGGTAAAATTGTATTATTATTATTATTTATTAGGCCAATCATAAAAGCACAATACAATGACATTTTGACATATCATGCAATACATAAATAAAACTAGAGAAAAGGGGAGAGAGCAACGTGTGGGCCAGGGCGTTGCTCACAAAAGTAAAATTCAACACGATTGCCCCGAGGCATGTGAGCCCTCACACGTTGCTGCCAAATCAAGATATAAACATAACATTGATATACACACAGTATTGATTTGATTTGATTTGATTTATTTACCAACAGCAATACATTTCATACATTCTATAAAATAATTACATATACAGGAAGAGAAACTATTGGTTGGTAAAAGGGGCCAGATAATAGCACATGTGCTAGTCGAGCCT
>JARBES010002985.1:0-12414 GCA_030265145.1 Strongylocentrotus pallidus | reverse complement strand
AGGTCACAAAGATCCTAAGTCGAACTTAACTCTAAGTTGGACTTAAACATTATGGAGAGCTATTTGTAGCATTAAAATAAAATATAATGAAAAGCAAAAGTTATAATATTTTAGATTTTTCATAAATTCCACATCACGGACATAAAACCTCCTTGATAATAGAAAATATGAACGATTTGAATCAATATTTTGTGCCTTAAAAAAATAATTTTACAAAATATTTTCAAAGATACATAATTTTTAAGTCCAACATAGAGTTACGTTCCACTAAGGATCTTTGTGAAACACTCCCCAGGACACATGTTAGCGTCGAGCCCTGAATACAGTAACGAAGAATGCCTGATGGATGGATACTCACGAGTTGAGGATCCATGGTATCCGACTGCATCCCATGGCAGCTAGGAGGATGTTCTTCTCCGTGGCGACGGAGGTGCTGAGGTACTCCTGGTAGGCAAAGTTCCATTCCTCTTGACCCCCAGCAGAGATGGCCGTGCAGTACACACGAGACTTCTGGTTGGGAGGGACCCTGAGAGTTACAGACAAGAATTAAGCGTGGAAATACATATATCAGCATTTCCTTCGGCTGAGATATTCTGACTCTTCTCTTTGAATTTCATCTACTCTACTCATCTCTATTTTCAGGTCTTTGTATTTCAGTCAGAAATTATGAACGTTCACACAATACATGAATATACATGTACATACTATTATATCAGGGGGGTGTTTCACAAAGATTATAAGTCGAACTTAACTCTAAGTTGGACTTAAATATTATGGAGAGCCATCTGTAGCCTTAGAATGAAGTATATTAAAAAGCAAAAATTAAACGGTCAACGGCTTTCCATAATTGTTAAGTCCAACTTAGGATCTTTGTGAAACACCCCCCTGGTACTATTAAATCTGGTACTTTTACCCGGCAATATATTCCACATACTAAGAATCTTGCTCTACGATTGGTCAAAAGTAAATCAGGTGATGAAAGATAGTTCGCCCATCATTGCTGTGAGAAGCAAAAAGTTTGTTACACTGTGTAGATAGGCTACTATCTACACAGTGCAACGCACTTTCACTGAAGATAGAAGTCCTATCTACACAGTGCAACACACTTTAATTGTATACGCTGCGTATTGCTCTCCTCTTTAAGCGCTTTGAGTGTTAGTACGCGAACTTTGGCCACGCGCGAACTAATGGTCACACCACCATACTGCATGCACTGTACGTATCTTACACCGTTTGCTAGCTGTTAATTGATGACTTGTTGCTCTAAAATGACGGAAGAAGTGAAATGTTTTTGATGTGGAATACAAAGCAAATAATCACCTCGGCAATCTGAATGTATACGCTATCTTTCCTCAGCTTCGCTTCGGAAAGATAGCTACATCCAGATCGCCTCGGAAGCGATAGTTTGTCCCATCACCTTCACCAACTGTAGTTATTTGCTTACTATTTGCAGAAAACACAATGACATGACCAATGACTTCTTAGTTCTATGTATAACCATTCCTAAGATAACTTTAAAAGAAACAATGTCATGTCTTTCATTATTGGAATGGAATCATTTGGTAGAAGATGTAATGTTCTATTGAACTCTCTCACTTGAATGGAACGGCTCATGAAATAGTTCTACTATCTCACTGATAAACATAAATAGTTGTATATTAATACTCTAAGAACAATATTACTGGATCTTACGGATTTGTTTCTGGGTTGGCCATCCATGTTGCATAGTACTCTATAGCAGTATTTATACAGTCTTCGTTGCCATACCCACAAGCTAGACTGATAGCTATCACACGACCAGACCTAAAAACAGATAGAAGAAAAAAATCATACCAAAATAATATCTAAGAGTAAACATTTTAGAGTACAAGATAATATATTCCTCTAAAGGTTCCATTTAAAGTTCTGAAAAACTATGGGGAAAAAGTCTACAAAAAGAGCAAGAAAACCCAAAACAGCAACATAGACTTAATAGATGTGATAGTTCTTCCAAAGAACAACATTTTTCAGGTACTATTTATTTAAAGAATTCTTATGTGAACTTAAAATTAAAAAAACAAAAATATGAAAAATTCTCTTTCATAACATTAACAACAGGAATGATTTCAACAAGGGGAGTTAAAACACCATTCAAAATGATGTAAAGTAAACCACCTTACAAAAAGCCGCAATCATATACAAAATCTTAGGTAGTAGCATCTAGCTATTGACGAAAACTTGCATCAAGGGGGGAGGTGGTCAGTGCTCTTAAAGGATGGGTGGTAGTCATCTTTGAGTTTTGTAATATACAGATGACATACACAACATTAAGTTAATTTTCACTGCCACTGTATGTTTCTGTTTTCTTCGTAAGTGGTTTAGCATGGCATATCTGAACAAGAAAAATAGAGTAAGTAAGAACTCACTGATCAAGATGGGATCCGACAGTATCATTCCATCCAACGTACTCGTAGAAGGGTTCTACCTGGCGCCTCATGTATGTCTGTAGGATATCAAAGAAATAATTATAATATTAATAATAATAGAGGGTTCTTACACAACGCTCATGCTTACCAAACTTTACACTCCTGGAGCTCCACAATTGTTATTACCCTGGCTTTAGCATGGCTGCCATTATTGATTATGGCGCTCTAGCATTTCAAGGAATAATTTCCTCTCAAGCATTTCAAGGAATAAATTCCTACCAGGCATCCATTAACCTCTCTTAAGGGGAGTGTTGCAAATGTCAATAAATGTCTTGCCAAAGGACATTAGTGCCGCGGTGGGACTCAAACCACAAACCATGTGATCCACAGTCCGGTGACTTATCCACTAGACCACGACATCTCTATAAATAAGATTTACATCATCAGGGTCCCATTTCACAAAACTTGTCATCGGTAACAAATGACAGTTTTTGTTATAAGCTACTGAAATCCTTGCTTCTGGTTGGTTAATAGCAGATTAGTCACTGATTTTTGTCATTTGTCAATGAAAAAAGGCTTTGTGAAACGGGTCCCTGTTCAGAGCCAGAAGGATGTAACACACTACATAAAAGAATATAGGTTAAAGGGATCAGGTAATTTTGTCTTAGATCCTTTAAAAAAATCCTTGATTTAGCTCATGCTGCAATGATAATTATAAACCTTTAGGTCAGTCAGGAACCCCATGACTTTAACAAGCCGATCGCCTGTCTGATTATCAAAATATGTATGATTGAAAATCAAAATCAAATTTTGGGTTTTGTCAAACGGTTTTCATAACACTACAGTCTATTGGGGAAAACTAGTATGGTTATCACTCAAAGGGTTTTACTTTTTTGAGGCACTTCTTAATCATTTTGAAGCGCATTTTGTTAGGGCTTCTATATATAACACCATATGACAGACACTGATAACACGTAGGGTCGTGCATCTCAGATTTATCATTGTTAAACGATGCCTGTATGTCCTTCTGGCTTCAAGCAGACAATAAGTGGTTTGATTAGTTGCATTTTTTCTGTATTGCTTATTAAAGTAGACCACTATCGACCAAGACACTTCCACCTAATACCTAGGACATTTTCCATCTCTGAACGAACTAAAAAGAGAAATCACTAACCGAGAACAAGCCGTATGCCTGTGACTTGCTGAGCATGAGGTCAACATATCCCAAGACCCTGTTCAGCACGCTCCACGGAACGTAATCCTGTTCGTCCTCCAAGTAGAACGTGAGGTTAAAGGCCGTAACCATGCTGAGTTGACCTGACACGGCAAGGTTGAAGGCGTCGCTGATCAGAGCTGCACGACTAGAGATGGGGATAGCCTGAATCAATATGAAATGATAATCGATTATTATTGACGGAAAGTGAACTGCAGTCACCCTCGTCATCTGGGTAGAACCTGAGGTTAAAGGTCATGACCCAACTGACCTGACCTGACACGACCAGGTTGAAGGCGTCGCTGATCAGAGCCGCACAACTGGAGATAGGGATAGCCTGAATCAAGATGGAATGATAATCGATTATTATTGACGGAAAGTGAACTGCAGTCACCCTTGTCATCTGGGTGGAACCTCAACGTTAAAGGTCATGACCTGGTAGACCTGACACGGCAAGGTTGAAGGCATCGCTGATAAGAGCCGCACGAATCGAGATGGGGATAACCTGAATCAAGAAGGATTATCATAAATCAATTATTATTGATGGAAAATCAACTCCAGTCACCCTCGTCATCTAGGTAGAACCCGAGGTTAAAGGTCATGACCTGACTGACCTGACCTGATACGGCAAGGTTGAAGGCGTCGCTGACCAGAGCCGCATGACTGGAGATGGGGATTACCTAAATTAAAGAATTAAATACATCACGAAGAGGTAAAAAGGAGAAAGAACAATAGAATAAAAAATCAAGAATAATAAAAAGACAACCAAAAGGGGAACTTAAATAATAATTTAGTGATATTAATATGTTCCTACCTCATGATCGTCTGTGAGTTGTTTGCTGATGAGGTCCCAGTTCTTCTCATCGTAATTCACTCTGTAAAACCCATAGGCATTCACGTTTGCCAGTAGCCAGTCCTCAGACGTCGTGCCGTCATCAAAATCAATCGGTACTGTACGTGATCAAATGAAGAACATAAATAATTTACATGCTTCGACATGTCCAAAATGGTTTATCTATCCAAGCAGTATGTTTAAATTACATAAGGTGGAGGTATAAGTTAATTTATAAGTCTTTTCCAAATGGGCATGCATGTGCATCTTTTTCTAAATCTTGGCAGAAATATTTTGAAAATCTGAAATGTAAAGCAATATCTATAGAGAGATATTTTGCATTCTTTTGTGACAAATTGTGTTGAGTTTCTATTAAAATTTTTGGTACTGATATACTGCAAAATTCTCTGACAACCACCCCCCCCCCCCCTCCCATGATAATTGGTTCATCATTCAAAGGAAGTGAAAATAACTTGAATGTTACATCGAGGGTTCAGTGACACAAAGACATAACCCCATATTTTGCCAAAATGAGTATTTGATATCAAAATGTTCAGAAAAATGTGGGCTTTCCAGGAAACACAAAGACTTAACTCCACCCAACGCCCCATTGAAGTCAATGGCTAATGAAACATAGTCTTAACTCCTTAAGGCCCAAGTGCTCAGTGACACATAAACCACCTTTTTTCAAAATGGCCAAAATGGAGTTACGTCTTTGTGTCACTGACCCCTCGACATGTACTGACCTTGCTCCATATCTGGTTCAAGCCACTGTAACGTAGGATCGGTAAAGTTTGGAGCAGCATTAGTGGTGTACTTGAGAGGTACATACCAAATGTATCTGAAAAAGAATGTTATTATGAAACCGAATGAAAGAATAGTTTCTTTGTTTTCTGTAAAATAATTGGATGCATATGGTTTAACACCACCTGAGAATGCTTCGATGATGATGGTGACGATGATTATGATGGTCATGACAGTGATGTAGATGATGATGATGATGATGATGATGATGATGACATTGGTGGTGATAATGACATGTAGATGATATTGATTACCGGTATACATTTTCAATGGTGATCTTAATACTGGGATCAATGGTCATAACAATAATAGCAATAATCTAATTATACAGATTGTCACTATGGGGAGGTGAGTTGGCTCAGTCGGTTAAAGCCTGTTGAACCAATGATTGTGGGTTTGAATCCAACCCAAACAGATGACTGAAGCCTGCATTGTGTGTGAATGCGCCCCTCCCATTTCATAGACGCAGGTTATGTTACAGTGAAAAACACTTTATCCCTCAGATAGGAGGCCTAATGGATACCTACTGCACAAGAGTTAAGGGAAACCCCCATTTAGAGGTCTACCTGCACACCCTCAATCAGTTATAACACAAAGATAGACCCCAAGGCTTACAGTGATTCAGTTCCATTTTCACCTCCCAGGCACAGCACAGATGATGCCAAATACTCATTAATCATAATGATGACATTTAAAATTCCCAATTGTATCAAACAGCCAATCTTACCCTAAATCATCATAATCTGTTGTCGTGTTGGCTGCAGGGTTTATAAGAAAGCGGTTCTGACCGAGCGTAAACCCTGAGGTATAGTCACGAGTCACGTTGATGCTGGGGTAGTTCATCTGCTCAGTCCAAGTTCTCATAATCTCCTCCACCTTGATGTCTTCTTTTCCATCTTCCACAGCAGCCTGAGAGACATCACAAATAAACAAATGAGGACGATTTATTTTGGGCCTTTAAAGCCCCTCTGCACTAGTTTGGCCAGGAGGGATTAGACCTCGATCATCAAATCAGCTCTCAATTAACATAAGAAAAAATGAACCATGGGGGACCAATGGTCACCGATTAGGCATTGTTTGCTATATAGAGGGCGCAAGTAGCGATAAGTAGTGTAGTGGGGATTTAAAAACTTGTTTAATTTGTCCACTATCAAATTTAATTCCAAGGTAGAAGTGTGTCTAAACATCTACTCATTGAATGAAGAGTAGGATTTAAACAAACCAACTTCACAGAAAAACCAGGTTTTCTGAATTGTTGATCATGCCAACAAATTTGAAACTGTGCCTTCGGTGTTTGAAGTTACAAAGGAATTGTGAGATGCCACATGGAAACATATTCAGAATTTGTTTGAAGCCTTCCTAGAGCCTAGGTCAGGGGCGCGAATGAATGCACAATCAACTAATTATTTTGAAAAACTCTTATCCCACATTTTTTACTATTCTTGGAATAAATCTACCCACATACCTCAGTCTGTATATCATCAGCATTGTAACAGTGGCATTATTATTTCAGCCACCAAAACTTAACAGTTCAGAAAAACGAATTTGTATTTGCGCCTTTCTGCCCAAAACAAACTGACATGTGATCTTCATCTAACTCTAAGCTTACCTGTGTCAATACTCTCCATAGATCTGTGTTCTTTGCATTGGAATAGGCAAACTCGTCAAGATAGTTCTGGAGGGGAAAAAAAATGAATGTATAGAATATGTAAAACAAGATGAAAATAGATGTATTCCCAACATGCTTCCATCAATAATACACAAAAAGGCGTCAGCGTTAAAATGACACCGCCGCCTTTTCTTGTGAAAATAACATTGTTCTTGCTGGAAATTTGACAATTTTGTTTGCACTCAAACTCTGTAGCATGTGAGGGTTGTTGTTAAAGTAAGCACTAGCGGAATATAATAGAAAATTCTTGCCTATTTCAAGTCTAAATTTTGGTGCGCAGACATAGGGCTCCTCATCATGAGTGAGGCGTGATGGCTCAGTGGTAGAGCAGTGGTCTCCTAACCGGGAGGTCCTGGGTTCGAAATCAAGTCGATGCGCTAGTGCCCTTTGGGCATTAATCCTGATTACCAAGTCTTTCAGAGAAGACTTAAAGCCATCGATCCCCTTGTTGGTAATACTTACAAGCATACACATGCTTTCATAGCAATCAGGTAAAGCAAACAAACAAAACAAAACCGATCATAACGTCCCACTGGATTGATAGAATGAGTATGTGTGCTTGGTGAACTTACCGCTAGCCCTTTCTTGAAGGTTTCCTCACCCAAGAAGTTCTGCAACATCCTGAGAATAGAGGCACCCTGTGAGGAAGCAGGAAAGACAAAGAGTGTGAGAGAGAGAGAGAGAGAGAGAGAGAGGAGAAGAGAGAATTAAGAAAAGAGAGAGAGGGAGGGGGGAAGAGAGGGAGAAAGAGAGAGAGAGAGAGAGAAAGAGAGAGGAAGAAAGAGAGAGAGAGAGAGAGAAAAAGAGAAAGAGAGAGAAAGAGAAAAAGAGAAAGAGAGATATATTGTGTGTGAGAGAAAGAGAGGGGGAGGGGGAGGGGAGAAAGATTCAAGATGAACTTCACATTCAAATTTGGTGTGCCAGCATAGAAAGAGACAAACATAACATAAGACAGTAGTCCAACAAATTTAAAGTGTATTGTTTACAAGGCACAGCACAATGGATGGATTAATGTAATATAAACATTCAATATTATAACCGAAATTACAAAACAAGTTCATTGACCGATCAGGATGCACATACATTAGAAATTTGACATCGGAATAAAGAGCCCTTTAATATATCACAGTATATATAATTAAAGTACAGAGGAGAGAGAAAGAGAGTGAAAGAGAGAGAGAGATAAATAGAAAGAGTGGAAGAGAGAGAGAGAAGTACAGATAAGGAACTTATAAACTAACAGGAAAAAAATTTTAAAAAAATAAATTTTAAGAAAAGTTATGCTTTAATCAAACCTTTGATAATAAGCACAACATTTTTAGGCGTACACCTCTTTGTTTGTATGTTCAGATCACAAACCTTATTATAGGAGATGGTATCAAACTGCTGATTGATATCATCTGGTGTCTCCACATCAACGATGATGGGTCGAGAGGTGATGAGAGCATCGGCATCAAGGGCGGTCTGGAGATCGGCCGAAACAAACTGATCAGTCTGTGGATGAGGGAAAAGAGAGCAAAGAGAGAGAGATGTGTCAACAACAAAAATACCGGTACTAAAAATTGAATTAATACTACATGTGCTACTAATAATGACAAAATGTTTTGTTTACCAAGGGAAACATCATCAGCATTTGAAGAGTTTAATTCTAAAAGGAGCTAAATCCACTTTTGATGAAAATTGAGTTATTGATATCAGAAGATTGTTCACTTAAGTACCCGTCTTTCAACAAAATTATTTACATAAATTTTGGGGGGAATGCATCTTTTAATATGACTTTTCCATAGACGCCCTGTCCAAAATCTGGTATACAATTTCTTTTTTCTCTGAAAATACAAAAATGGATTAAGCTCCTTTTGGAATTAAACTCGTCATTTATAGTTCTTTTTGTTTACTGTTCTCCCTGAGGGCCCTGCAATCATATTGTTACCCTAGCTTGGTTTTCCTGGACTTTTTTACAACTTTCCAGAGATAATCACTGAACAATCGCGAGTATTTTTTAATATACTGCAAGTTTAATACGTACCATTCCCCAATCGGGTTCTGCTGCATCAGTTCCAAGGTACTCGACGTAAGAAGCAAAGCCCTCGTTGAGCCACGTATCATCCCACCATTCCAGAGTCACCAGGTTGCCAAACCACTATAAAGAGGATGAGAAATTTTACTATTATGAAATGATCTTTGGAACTTTGCATTAAAATGCAGTGGTTTTATGTCTTTACAGTGTACCAATCACCTCCAAAAATAATATGTGCGCAGCTTGAATGTATAAAATCAACCTTAATAAACTTCTACTCAGTCATAATGCCAAACTGACTCTAGTCCGACTGATTCCTGCATATTCGGAGTAACAGAACTTTTCGGTCCGTTTACGGTCTGGTGTTGGGTTTGTCGGTCGTGTGAGAATTACCTGATGGGCGAGTTCATGAGCGACGATGGCGCAGACTCTCTGCTTGTTACTGGACGAGGACACGCCAGGGGTGTAGAGAAGGGCCGACTCACGGTACGTGATCAGACCCCAGTTCTCCATCGCTCCGGCTGCAAAGTCAGGTATGGCTATCATATCTGCGAGAAGGAATTAGAAATATGAAAAGATGGTCACAGAGGTATTTGGAAAGCATTAGATTGACAAAGAGAGGTAGAGAGAAAGAGAGAGAGAAAGAGAGAGAGAGAGACAGAGACAGAGGGAGAGGGAGAGAGAGGCTGAGAAAGAAGGAGAGACTAACACAGAGACAATCACAGTAACAAATGAGCAAGAGAACTTGAAAGAAGGATTAGAAAGAGAGAGAGAGAAAGAAAGAGAGACAGTGAGAGAGACAGTGAGAGAGAGAGAGAGAGAATATGGGGAGCATAAAGACAAAGCCCACGTAAGACAAAGAAAGGAAGAGAATATCAGATGACGCATGGGTGACAGAAAGAGAAAAATTAATTGACTGAGAGCCCCAAAAAACATTATCGTGATAGAGAGTGAGAGAGAGAGAAAGAAAGTGAGAGAGAGAGAGAAAGAAAGTGAGAGAGAGAGAGAAAGAAAGTGAGACAGGAAAGTGAGACAGGAGAGAGAGTCAGAGAGAGAGAGAGAGAGGGAGAGAAAGGGAGATAGAAAGAGAGAAGAGAGAGAGAGAGAGAGAGAGAGAGAGAGAAAAGGGGAGGAGAAGAGTTGGGTAAAATGGTCGTTTTTTACTGGAAAAATTTCATCTACGACTTACCCATCTTGGGAAGCGGAAACTTTGTTCTGAAGTATTCATCAAAAAAGTCCAAAACTTGAGCGCCCTTCTCCAGTGCATAGTCCACGGAATCCTTGGCATCTTCTCGTGCCCATACCTTTAGCTGTGGAGTGCAATGAGAAGATGATATGATATTTAATCGGGGCAGCGCCAGGAGCGTCACAATGTGACGGACATGTGCGCTATATAAGAAGCCACCATTATTATTATCATTATGTTGCTATCTCAGTGTAACTTACATTCATAGTTTAAAAGAACAATTTGTTTTAAGTAATAGACACACATCTAAACTAAACACACTCACCAAAACACCATTATTGGTAGTGGTGTTCTTCTCAACAAAGTCACAAACCACAAAACAGATCAGATACGTGGACATTGGCACACTCTTGTCAAAGACAGATTTCATCCATCCTGCCTCGGGCTCCGGCTCGCTGCTAAGGAGGGGCATGTTGCCAAGGGCGAGGTAGCCATCTTGATGGATCAAGGTCAAATTGAAGGTGACCTTCATGGCAGGCTCGTCAAAGCAGGGGAAAGCCTTGCGGGCGTCGGTGGGGGCAAAGAACGTTGTCGCTAGATACCTGAAGAGAAGATATTAACAATAATGATGACCAGCGGAATTGGTATTTTGTAGCGAAATCAGTGAAAGATTTAGTATATGGAAAGCATTCAAAACCACTTTGAAAAACTAAAAAATACATAACTACGCAAAAATTGAAATGTTAAAAGCTCACTTTTACTATTGTAAATTAATTCAAACATAGCGTAGGTTATGTGATGAAAAAAGGTGCGTCTATCATAAGATGCTTCAAATCATATTGAAAATTTTCAGGCAGAATTATCACTTGAAAATATATGTTGTAATGCTTGTTGTCTTTTTTGGCTTTCTGAGTCTGTTTGGCAATGTTTTTTTTTTAATGATTGCAACAGTCTTCAATTCTCATTTCTGGAGAAATACTTAATTCCGTTGCTTTTCTTTATACACACAAGGGAAATCAATCACAAATGAAATGAAATGCATTTACATTAAATCAGACTGCAAATTTGAAGAAAAAAAGGCAAACTGACCTTGTTTCCCCGTTAGCTTGATACGAGCTCCGGTACAGTCCAACTAAGCCATCTTCAAGCGGTGCCGTGAATCCGATGGTGAAAACGTAAGTTTTTCCCGCAGTGAGCATCTCGGCAAGTTCCACGATGAGGTACTGGTTGGTCGGGAACGGCAGCGGATCTGCTTTCAAAGGCACGTCGGCACCGTCATCAACCGACGTCATCGACCAGGTACCTGCACGGATATCCAGCTCCTTACTGTGCAGGAGGAGGAGGTCGGTGCTCTGTATGCACTCCATTATGATGCTGATTCTGCCCTTAAAATTCTGCTCGTCATCGATGTCGATACGGAGCTCGATGTCGTAGTGAGAGGGTATGAGGTCGGTGGGGAGTCGCAGGCTATCCCAAGGTTGAGGGGCACCTGTAGGGCCAGGGGACGGGGTGGGCTCTGCTCTTTCCGTCGTCATCAAAGCCTTTGTCGTTTCTACCGGTTCAATGGGGGGCTCTGTGGTTTCAGGCACCTGTCTGTGTCATACAACAAATTAGCCAAGGAGAGGCCTTGATAATCTATCATGATAAACTCAACATGGTTCTTTGAAATATTTTAATACAAAATGCAATATGGAGGACAATAGCTTATATTAGTCTTTGTGCCAACACTAAACATGGGGTACTATAAAATAAAAAATAAAAAATAATAGTAATAATAATTATTAAAAAAAAAGAAAAAAGAAAAAAAGAAAAAAAGAAAGAAAGAAAGAAAGAAAGAAAGAATGAAAGAAAGGAAAAAAAAGGGAAAAAAGGGGAAAAAAAGGGAAAAAAGGAAAAAAGGAAAAAAAAGGGCAAAGCCTCTTTGGCAAGAGTACCTACTACTAGTACTACCTTTAAAATGCATTTTCAATGTGTAAAATCATTTTGTTCTTCATATAAACAACCCTGTGGGATACCAAAATGCAATAATCCACTCAACTTGGACCAAAGGTTAACAAAGTCCTGCTGAGAAGCAGATGACATACAGTGCTTTACTTCGTCAAACTCATGACTGTTCTATCGGCTGATTGAGACTTTTATTCTTACACTCAAACTCTGACAAACATTGTAAAGTTGTTGAAACATCCCAAGCCATTTGCTTTATCCTTTTTTTTTAAAGAAATGTAAATATAAATCTGGGATAAGGTGTAAAGAATATAACTTTTAGTATGGGAATCAATACAAAAACA
>JARBES010002221.1:0-12438 GCA_030265145.1 Strongylocentrotus pallidus | reverse complement strand
TGTCATTGATGATCAACAAGTATTGGAGGATAGAAGTAACTTTGAAATTATAGCATTTACCACATTGGTAATCCTTACCATGTCTTGTTGCCCTACTGTATATCAACACTCTATACATATATATGTTTATTTTGGTTTGTAAAGAAACAGATTTCTTGTATATTGCACTTTGCTTTCCCCTCATGGAGTATTAGGCATTTCTGGTTTATGCAAAACAACATCTAGATTTATACAAACGATATCTTCAAGATTTAGGTTTCTGTTCATATTAATCATTAATTTTTGATAATTTATATTTCATGATGCCTCTAACTTAAAATGTAGGTGTCAATTAAAACAACAATTTCATAGCTTTAGACATCCATATATTTTACTCTTATTTTACAGATGTTCCATCAGCACCAGGCACACCAAAGATCTCTGACATCACCGGAACATCTCTAGTCCTAACCTGGACCCCGCCATCCTCGGACGGAGGTACGGAGATCACCAACTTCATTGTGGAATTGCGTGATCGGTATGGACGCTGGACCCGAGTGAACCGAACTCAGGTTCTCAAAACCGGGTTTAACGTGACGAATCTATCTGAAGGTGACAGCTATGAGTTCCGAGTGACAGCGGAGAACAAGATCGGTGTCGGAAAACCTAGTGACTCGACCCAGAAGGTCACCGCTAAGCCACCGTACAGTAAGTATATATTTGGATTCATGCTATACAATGACAGTGAGATGGTTGTCAAGTTAATTATATGTTCTCTTAAATTGATTTGATAGTATTAAATTGTAAATCTCTTCATTTATCTAGTATATAAGGAATAAGATCAAAAATATGATAACATTCATGATATATATACACAATAATTATATTTGCCAAAGTTAATTATGAATGATGAATAATTTATGCACATACATGTGCTTATAACATGAAGCTACAAACACGATGATGAATTCAATGAGACTCATGAAATCGAAGAACCTAATTTTGACAAGCGAATTTAACCTAATCTTAGCTAATCATAGATGTTTTCCTTTGTATGAACATACCTTGATGTTTTTGTAATCAAACAACTTCCAATGCTACTTTTCAGGCCAACCTGCAGCTCCGAACGAACCCCAGATCTCCAACGTAACGGCCGACTCCGCCACCTTGACTTGGTCTCCTCCCAGGGACGATGGCGGAAGCTCCATCACCGGGTACTTCATCGAGAAGAAGGACAAGTTCAGCCCACGCTGGACCAGGGTCAACCACGATGCAGTGACAGATACAAAGTTCACTGTTCCAGCTCTCGTCCCTGGCGAGGAGTACCAGTTCAGGGTGGTGGCGCAGAACAAGGCCGGTGCGAGCAAACCAAGCGAACCCACGGAATCAACCCTCGTTAGATCACCTTTCAGTAAGTAAAACCTATGATTTCAATAGCACTAGACTTGGTTTAGTACCCTTCAAATTGGCATCTATATGTATTGACAAGATAAATTGTTCTCTTTGGAGCCATTGATACTTTTACCCCTGCTCAATGATTGAAGTAAATGTCTTTAATCTTGTAAACAGTCATTCTTCTCTTTTGTTTTCTTAGAAGGGGCTTTAAAATTCAATATTTGAAACTGATTTGAAAAAGAGACATTGAATTGTACAATTGTAATTGATGGATTTTGTTCGTAAGAACTTTAAAAATATATATGTATCTATAGGCCTACAAAATTATGTTTTACAAGAGCTTTGGTGCAGCAATTTTTTCTGATGAATTACATTTGCATATACAATTTTATGTAGAAATGTGTTGTTTCATATAATCTGCAAATTTCTATTCAATGTTTTACTTTAGTTTCGCAAAAGAAAGGAGGTAAGCAGAAACGTATTTGGAATTTTTTTTTTCCATCTACAAGCTAATCTAACTTTTGTCTGATGCTACTCTTATAATTTTGCCGAGATACTATTTTTCTCATACCAATGAATTATCTAACAGTTGTGTCTTAAGCCATATATTGAAATTGTGTATTTTTATTCCTTGACGATATATTTTTGTTAAATTCCAGTTTGGGTTATTTGATAAATTCGTGATCATTTTATCTTGATAACGCTTTTTAGGTATGCATTTAGTGTATGCTAATGAGAGGACAAAAATATTTTTTTATTTAAGTACCAAATTAAAACAGATTGGACATGATGAACGTGCATGTTTACTTTGAAAGAGCAATTATATTGAGAATTTAATGCCCATTCGCAGATATTAATGATTCCTGGATGACTTGCGCCAATAGGAATACAATCTTTGAAGAATAAAATAAAAAATGCTTTCTTAACATGCTAACATTGAATTATTTAAATTAGATATTGTTTGAAAAAATATTCAAGAGTTAGAGTTGCGTTTGAGCTATTCTTATTCCAATGCTAATAAAGTTAACTGACACAAATTTAAATATGGCTGGCAAATTAGTTATCAATGTATATCTCATAATCATTAGACTTTGTCGCAATTGGCAAAACTTTTACTTATATTTTTAATTGAATTTGCTTTGTTTAGTTTCAGATGATTTTGTGTGTTATACTGACATATAAAACATTCCATGTATCATAAAGCATTCTTGGGATGTTACTAAACTTTCAATAATTTAAAAATCATTATCCTAGGAAAATGTTGCAGACGTTTGGAGAATGTGTTATATGCTTGGGTACTATTGTTTATATATACTGAGTAAACCTGCACACTTAATTGTTTGAAAAGGATTTTAAGAAAACTGTGCCTGCGGCGAAATCCAAACTATGGATCATGTCATCGATGCTTGTCCTATCTGCAAATCCCCTCACGGTGCCTC
This sequence comes from Strongylocentrotus pallidus, assembly GCA_030265145.1. Classification (NCBI taxonomy): domain Eukaryota; kingdom Metazoa; phylum Echinodermata; class Echinoidea; order Camarodonta; family Strongylocentrotidae; genus Strongylocentrotus; species Strongylocentrotus pallidus. Next base: position 9,625 of record JARBES010002221.1, on the reverse strand, counting down.
TGGAATTCGCGAGCTTGATGATGAGATAATCAGTTGGCTAAATAAGGATCTTCCTATTTAGATGATGTACTCCTTGATATTCTTTGTACGAACAAACGAACGAAGAGAACCCACTTTAGGAAGGTCCAGAGAGTGAGATGCACAACATTTATCATGGGTCTGAACATTTTTACAAAACAATCATGCATCTAGCTGTTAGGAAGTGAGCATGAAATAACTTAGTATCTGTTTCCTACAGATGAGCCTGGAGCACCGGGTGCCCCTGAAACAAGCAACATCACCGAGACGTCCTTGACCCTGACCTGGACTCCACCCTTCTCTGATGGTGGAAGCCGTATCACCGGCTACTATGTTGAGAAGAAGGATCGTATGTCTCTCAGGTGGAGTCCTGTCAACTATGAGTCAACCGAGGATACCAAACTCAAGGTTAGATTGAACCCGTTGACTTCTGGGGGGCGTTTCACAAAGCCTTTATTCCATGACAAATAACAAAAATCAGTGACAAATCTGCTGATAACCAATCAGAAGCAAGGATTTCAGTAGCTTATAACACAAATTGTCATTTGTCACTGATGACAAGTTTTGTGAAACGCTCCCCATGGACTTCTCTCATTTCCATAGGCTTAACCTATAAACCACCTTCTTCCAGGAGGCAATGGGTTAAGTTTCTTTCATTTCCTTCTCGCCTGTAGAAATGATGGAATGTAATTTAGGATACTAAGCTCGAAGGTAAAGATGAAATACGTTAATTTTCTGGTTTTAAAAGTAGCATCGGAACCACTCTTCAGAAATTAAGTATCAATTATGTTTCGAATAATACATTGTCTTTCTCTTACTCTAGCCCTGCCAATTTTTACTTTTATTACTTGTTCTTGTCCATTTCTTACACTTTTAATTCCATTTCTTTTACATTATCTTACATTTAAATAACAGTCAGTGTTTTATTAGTATCTGATTTAGGAATTATATTAGTAATCAGCTTGTCAACTTGATCTATCTCTTACAACATTTATTTATGGGATAATTTCCCATTGTATAATTTCTTTCTTTCTATGTCATTACGTAGGTAACGGGATTAACTGAAGGAACGGAGTATGAGTTCAGAGTCGTGGCAGAAAATGATGCTGGCCGCAGTAAACCCAGCGCACCGAGCTACCCAGTGAAGGCAAAGTCACCATTCGGTAAAGAAACGATAATCTCACTTAACAATATAGAATACAGAATTGCTTGAAAAATTAATGTTATGTTTAGTAAAAAATGAGATTTTCATAAAATGTTCTTATTTTTCATATCATTTACTTGAAATTTCTGTCGTACTGTATAGGCATTTCTTATTGCATGTGTAGTTTGTTAATACATTAACTATAATATGTAAACATCTATAAACGATGTAACACTCAATTTAAGAGTAATTTCAATTTCAATGATTTGTAAGCCAAACTGTCTTACCAATACTCACCTCAAGCTTTAATATTTAATGACTTTAAGATTAATCAATAATGAATAATTGATTGAACAATTCCAAAATGATTTAGTCTCAAGAAAGTGAAAGTATTTTTGATTCTTTATCACATTCTAGATTTACCAAGTGCACCTGGCACCCCATCCATCTCGGACATCTCCTCTACCAACATGACCCTCCGTTGGGCCCCGCCCGAATCAGACGGAGGAACGGTAATCATCACCTTCATCGTGGAGCGTAGAGAGCAGTTCTCAACACGATGGGTCCAGATTAGTCGCTTTGACTTCACAGAGACCACATTCTCTGTGACTGGCCTTAAGGATGGCAATGACTACGAGTTTAGGGTTGCCGCTAAGAACAAGATCGGTATTGGTAAATTCAGCGAGCCTACAAGACCAACAAAAGCCAAGGAGCCATATGGTAATTAATAGAAACCTTTTTTTGGATATCACCTAAGTTTTATGAAAGCAAGGAAAAAAAGTTATATATAAAAGGCATTAATGAAGTGTACAGAAAAAATTGTGAAGGGAATTGTGAAGGGAATGCAATTGCTTCCGTGTTCATATTTCTATCTTACTTAATGCAAATTTTGCACCATACCTAATTCTTTTGAATTACCTTTTATTTTAGTATTACATCTTATTGGTTTATTCAATTATTTTGATAAAAATCAGAAGAAGATAAGGATTAATTTAATGTTTGATAATCCAGTTCCAAAACTCACGGCTGGTTTGCCTGATCTTAATCTTTCGACAACTTCCATCTTGCAGATGTTCCAGAATCACCCAGCACCCCAGATGTCAGCAACATCACAGGTGAATCCATGACCCTGAACTGGACAGCCCCACGCACCGACGGAGGCAGTCCAATCACAGGCTACGTCATTGAGAAGAGAGAGCCTGGACGGAGTGGATGGACGGTGGTCAATCGGTCACCGATCACCAGTCTCTCCTGCGTGGTGCCCAACCTGAGGCAGGGAGGGGAGTACGAGTTTAGGGTGATTGCAGAGAACAAAGCTGGCCTGGGACGCCCAAGCCAGGTTACACATCCTTTCACTGCCAAGCCTCCTTACAGTAAGTATACTAATTATTTCAAACAAACAAAAACAAAACAAAACATAATGGATGAATCTACGGGTCTATTGCTTTATATGTTTCAGGATGAAATTTCAATTACATTTATAGTAACAACGATTATACCTATATAATAAATTAAGAGGGCTTTGGTAAATTATTTTGATTATTAAATACATGCTTGATTTAAAGAATTGTTTCATCTTCACCGATAAATCTTTTTTTTAATAGTTGTTCTCATTCCATCGCATTAAATAAATTTATGAAACATGCAGAAAGATAAAGGATGCTACATCTCAGTTCTATTTCCTAATTTCCTTCATAGCTTCGTCGAGCCAACTTACAATCAATGTCAAAATCTCTTTCAAATTACAGCTACACCAGGCATCCCCAACCAGCCTGAGGTAGAGGAAGTCTCAGCGACCACCATCACCATCTCCTGGAGCCCACCATCCTATGACGGTGGGAGCAAGATCACTGGCTACACTATCGAGTCCAAGAGCGATGCCACCATGCGATGGGTGAAGGTCGAGAGCACTGTACCGGACACGACGTACACTGCTGCAAGGCTGAAGGAGTTATCAGAGTACCAGTTCAGAGTCGCAGCTATCAACAAGGCAGGACGTGGCGACTTCAGCAAACCATCCCGCCCTGTTACATGCAAACCACCGTATGGTGAGCATATACGTTTAAGACATAAATACAGAAGATACTATGAATAATAAAAGTATGGTCTTATTTAACAGTTTTTACCACGTACCACGTGCCTCATAATCCGATGGCTTATCCACCAGGCCACACTACAAGACACCAGACATGACATCTAAACTTGATTATCTAAATTTTTTACCAACATTTACTTTATCTCATCCCCCAACAGACCCACCTCCTCCACCAGACGCTCCTGACGTATACAGCATCACTCCAAACAGCGCCGCTCTGACGTGGTCAACCCCACGCCAGGATGGAGGGTCCCCCATCACAGGTTATGTGATAGACAAGAAGGACAAATACTCCACTCGCTGGGTCAAGTGTGATGAAGTACCTGCTGGTACTACAGATTTCACCATCAAGGGTCTCCAGGAGGGCAATGACTACGAGTTCAGAGTGAGCGCAGTCAATGCAGCAGGAGTCGGGAAGCCTAGCGCACCCTGTGAACGATTCACTGCAAAGGCCCAATACGGTATGACTTAATTCTTGATGAAACGTTTTATCCTTCAGTTATGCATGAATACCTGTTAATTTGTGTTATTAGCTACGTAACAGTAAATCTTTAATTATATGTTTAAAGTAAATTGAGAACATCAATTGAAGTAACTGATAACATTAAAACTGACGTGACATCTTTGTTTGTTGATGATTCTCATTTTCATTACCTTTTCATTATCAGGTGTTCCTGATGCACCAAGCCCACCTTCCGTCTCGGATATCACACCATCATCCATGACTCTGTCTTGGGAACCACCCGCATCGGACGGTGGTAGCACCGTCACAGGGTACATCGTGGAGAAGAGGGAATGCCCCGTGGGTCGCTGGGTCCCTGTCAACCGTGCTCCAATCAGGGAGACGACCTTCAAGGTCAATGACCTGTCAGAAGATAGGAAATACGAGTTCAGGGTCAGCGCAGAGAATGCAGCAGGCGTTGGCAAACCAAGCGAGGTGTCTCTACCACGAGTTGCCAAGTCGCCATATGGTAATACTCATATTAGTTTTGTTTAAATGAACCAAGTTCTCACGAAATGAATTGCTAGTCTTATGTAAACTGTACACCATTGACTTATGTAAATTCTTACTCAATCATTTCCCCAAATTCCTCTTGGCTCACTGAAGGAATCATTGACTTTGGCGTATTTGGTTTTGTCTGATGTTTTCCACCTGTCAGGTTATTCAGTTCATTTCTATGTTTCTTTCTAATATATGGTATCTGGTATCTGGTAAATATGTATACACCACCATTTTGCTAATGACTTATCTGTTTTTCCAGATGCTCCAAGTGCCCCAGGCCGCCCAACAGCAACCAACGTAGACTCCACAGAGCTGGTCCTCGAATGGACCGCACCTGTCGCTGACGGTGGCAGTCCAATCACCAACTACGTCATCGAGGCCAGGGACAAGTTTGGTCTCCGTTGGTCAAAGATCAACCGCCAGACAGTCACTGACACAACTTTCAAGGTGACTGGACTGAAACCCAATGATGAGTACCAGTTCAGAGTCATTGCTGAGAACAAGGTCGGTCTAGGAAGACCAAGTGACAATACCGAGCCCATTGTAGCGAAACCTCCTTATGGTAAGCCTTTAATCGTAGATATTATGAGCAATATGATCTACATGTTAATGGATTACAGTGAAATAAAGATTTGGTTGTGTCATTTACATAGAGAGATATGTTAGTATAAAAAGGTAAAAGTTCGTAGATCAAAAGGGTAGCCAAGAACCAACTGGGAAGGGAACTGCAAACAATAGTTTTGTGTTGAAAAATATTGTAATCAAACTCTGAGCCGAGAGAAGATACCATGATATACAGAGTTTTCAAGTTGATTGGTAACAAGAAACTTGCCTTTTTCGACAAACAATTTTTTATTTTGTTTAATGATTCATTCACTTTTCAATATTACTCTAACTCTATCTAGACACTCCTGACGCACCAGAAAGTGTCCAAGTAACAGGAACCACAGCCTCCTCCGCCAGTCTTGAATGGAGTCCTCCGTTCTCTGACGGTGGTTCACCAGTCACTGGCTACTTTGTAGAACGCAAGGATCAGTACAGTGCCAGGTGGACACGTGTCAACAGGGTTCCTGTCACAGACACAAACATGGTTGTTGGAGACCTCAAAGAAGGCCTACAGTACCAGTTTAGAGTCTGCGCCGAGAACCGGGCAGGTATTGGTCGTTCCAGTGACTCAACTAAACCAACAGTAATCAAGGATCCGGTCGGTAAGTTTCACTCCTTCTCTTCCATTACCTAATGCAAGTTAAATCAATTTCGAAAGAAAGTATGCAATGCTCATATCAGAAGAACAAAAAGCGATCGTATTTGATCTAAAATGAATGCCTTGTGAACAAAATTTGTTACAAGAACTTGTCATGACTTATAATTATTCTAGTTTTTTTGTCGGCATGGTTTGTCAGATAGAATTATTCTAAATACTTTTACATTTATATATATCAGTGATTTCAGATTAAACAGAGCAGATTAAAACTTTGTTAAAATATTTGTACGTTTCCTCGGTAAGATATATATTTTGTTGAATTTATTTCTAGATACGCCATCTGCACCCCTTGAGCCAACTATCGCCAGCATAACCGCAGACTCTGCAACCCTAACATGGGCAGCACCTACCCGAGACGGTGGTTCCGCTGTCACAGGGTACATTGTAGAGCGCAAGGACCCCTACACTGCCCGCTGGACACCCATAGAGAGGTGTACAGACACCAATTGCAAGATCTCAGGACTTAAAGAGGGTAATGAATACCAGTTCAGAGTGTTGGCTACCAACAAGGCAGGCCAGAGTGCACCAAGTAACCCATCCCAACCCAAGGTTGCTAAATCACCCTATGGTAAGTTTCATAGAAGGATATTCTTGAGTTTACTTCAATGAAAGCATTTGAAAATTAACTGCATTACATTCCTAACAAATATCCGTTATCTCCCAGTTTAAAAGTAAATTTAAACTGAATGTATCCATTGTGGAGTTATATCGGAAATGTCAAATGCTCATCATTTCCACTATCTTTGTTATAGATGTTCCTGAAGCCCCAAGCAAACCGCAGGTAGCAGAAGTGAAGGCAACATCAGTAACACTCAAGTGGCGTCCGCCAGGCAGTGACGGTGGCTCTCCTGTCACCGGATATGTCGTGCAGAAGAAGGAGCGGTTGGCACTACGCTGGACACCAGTCAACACCACACCAGTGGGCGATACTATCTTCACAGTCACCGGACTCACTCAGAAATCGGAGTATGAGTTTAGGGTTGTAGCTGCAAACAAGAAGGGCTTCGGCCAACCAAGTGAACCAACCAACTCTGTACTTGTAAAACCTCCCTATGGTAAGTCGCACAGTGATGTCGGCAGTAAATATCTGTAGTGATACCATTTATCAAAATCTGTACTTTGTCGAGGATAACTTTCCATTTCATAATCAAATATTCAGAGTTTATTCAAAACACGAAATATCCTCATTTGTTAATTTTCTTTTTACAAAGATCATTCTTCATCTGAAGTTACAGACAATGAAAATTAATTCCCTCTTTGTCCACTTATTCTAACTAGATGGTAGATGAATCAGGAATCAACTCTAAGTTCTATCCATTTGATAATGAATTCAATATTTCTATGAAAGGAAAATCAAAGTAAATGCAAATTATTATTTCCTTACAGATATTCCAGGAAGACCGTCACCACCAGTGGTCACTGACTTCACCAAGACCAGCGTGACCCTTCAGTGGAACCCACCGGAATCAGATGGAGGCAGCCACATCACGGGCTACGTCCTAGAAAAGAAGGAGGCCTACTCTGTCCGATGGTTCCCTTGCACGTCACAGTCCATCCTCAAACCTGAATACACGGTCAAAGACTTGAAAGAAGGAGCACAGTACGAGTTTAGAGTCATGGCTCTGAACAAAGCTGGTCTCGGACCACCTAGCGATGGCTCAGAGTTAGCTACTGCCAAGTCCAAATTTGGTATGTTTATCAGTAATTAACAAATTAATGTTTTTACAGAAATGCAGCATCATATAACTGCTGTCAATCAACTGTTACTACATAATCACTTAATGTATGACTCCATGGTGTATGCTTTTACGTGATGTACAATAAGTATGTACTTTTGTGTATGGATGGCTAGCGTCACATGTTGGCAATTTCCTTTTGCACAAGGGTGAAGGTAACGATTTATTACTTTGTCACATATATCCAGATGAGTTAGCTAAAAGATATCATATATAAGGTATATAGTAATTGTGTCTTGTTTGAACTCAATGATTAATCTTGTTTTTTCTTGTTTTTATTCTTTAAATGCAGGTGTGCCTTCTCCACCTGGTGAGCCTACCATCTCCAACATCACCGCAAAGTCTGTGACCTTAAACTGGACCCCTCCGTCTTCAGATGGAGGAAGCCCAGTCACAGGATACACTGTGGAACGCGCAGATCGCTTCAGCACCCGATGGGTACCAGTCAACTCACATCCTATCAAGGATACAAAGATGGATATTCATGACCTCCCGGCTACAGGTTCCTATCAATTCAGGATCGTTGCTTGCAATGCTGCAGGAACGAGCAAACCTACCAACCCAACTGATTCTATTGGCATGGCTGGTGAGTAAATTGATCATTTAAAAAAAAAAAAAAAATCTTAAAAAAAAAGAGTCCAGCTTTGGTGTTTTTGTATTTATTGTCTCCAAAGAATATCCGTTAATATCGTGGTAACCCGGAATGAGATTTGAAAGGAACTTTTAAGTACCGATTGAACCATAGTCTGAAATAAACGCCCAGGACTTTTTTGCGATATGGAAGAATTCGATTATTTTTTGTGATAACAAACATTTCACAACAATTTTCATATATTTGATTTAATTGTATCCTACTTTCAACTTTATCCGACAGTTGCACCGAAGTTGGATACCTACAAGTACCACGATACCATGGTAGTCAGAGTAGGAGCTACGTTCAACCTTGATGTACCATTCAAAGCTACACCCAAGCCCACTGTCAAGTGGACTAAAGATGGCTCCACGCTTCAAGCATCATCTCGCATCAAGATCGAAACAACAGACAGGGATACCATTGTCACTATCAAGAACTGTGTGAGAGAAGATGAAGGATCGTTTAAACTCGACGTTTCAAATACAGCTGGAAGTGATGCCATCACAATCCGTGTCCAAGTTCTGGATCGCCCAGAGCAACCACGTGGACCTCTGGCCGCCAAAGATATCGGCAGCACTGACCTCTTCCTGTCGTGGAAGGAACCAGCAGATGTTGGTGGCTCACCAATCACACACTACATCATTGAAAGACGTGAGGAGGATAGAACATCGTGGACCAGACTAACAACACGTGCCCTGGATACTACCGTAAGAGTTACTAGTCTTCAAGAGGGTGCGTCCTACGTCTTCCGTGTGTTTGCTGTCAACAAGATCGGTGACAGTGAGCCACTTGAAACAAAGGAAACAATCAAACTGAAGAAGAAATATGGTAAGTGCTGCATGAAGATTGATTTTGCAATATTTCTGGAGAACTTATATAATATTTATCCATCACATACTCTTCAACGTACATGATCATAGTTTGAATTTATGGAAAACTTAAACTTTGTGTAAATCTTTTAATATCTACCTTTCTTGTGTGACATTTCAGATGTACCTGAAGCGCCGAGCAAGCCCCTTGTCACCAACGTGACTTCCGACTCTGTGACCCTAGAATGGCATCCACCTAAATCAGATGGTGGTGCTCCAATCTCCGGATACATCATAGAAAAGAAGGAAACATCAAGCAACTATTGGTCCAAGGTGACGACCGTTTCCAGTGGGGTGACATCACACAGGATTCCTCGTCTTATGCGCGGTGAGGAGTATGAGTTCAGAGTCAGCGCTGAGAACAGGGCTGGCCCTGGACCTGCAAGTACACCTTCTGCTCCTATCAGGGCTGAGGATACCACAGGTACGGACGCATCATTTCAGTCTTATTTTGTTACAATTTGAAAGTCCGTGTTCGGATAAGACTTTATTATAACAATGTAAAGTGATGACATTAATACTTATTACCATCAAAGTCAGGACAAAAACGTATATAAATATCTGGTCGATTTCCTCTACAATTTAATAAGCATAGTAATTATATTATTTTCCAGACCATGTAGTAAGTGCCCAAATGTACAGTAAATTGATACTTCTTGGAATTACATGACAAATACAATTGCAAGCTGGTATCCAAATATAGGTAGTTTGAATGATGTATACTTATATTAGCTCCTATTGTCAATCTATCCTCCACAGTTTTACCAAAGTTCAGCGGGCGCTTTGATGAACCAATTATGGCAAAGGTTGGTGAGTCCTTCCGTATTGAGGTACCCTATACCGGTATCCCAACGCCTGCTGT
>JARBES010002017.1:0-12448 GCA_030265145.1 Strongylocentrotus pallidus | reverse complement strand
TAATGTCATTGTCCTAGTCTGATTTGGCACATATATCTGATTGTTTGTCCGAATGCAAGAAAGGAATTGCTAGGTTTCTCTGGGGATTTTATTTAAAAGTCTTTCTCTTTTATCCTTTAGGGTGGATTTTTTTCTTCTCTCTTGTGTTTGTGACGTCAAAGACCCAGTTTATACAGAAGGATTGATCTGCAGAAAAGCAGCAAGAATTGATTAATTATATTCCAGGCCTCATAGTATTCTTAGGATGCTATACTAGGGTGTCATTGTTACCATGGTTACAACCATTTATCATTATTTTTGTTGATCTTCCCATTTTAGAAACTGCTGCCTTTATTCACAGGCATATAGTTTTTCTAAAGCAATGATTACATGAAAATCCAGGCTGTTTTCAGCTTCCTTATCCTCAGTAGCAGTTTTAGAGGGAGGCTTTGGGGGCTGAAGTCCCCCTCCCCCAAATAGTTTGTGAGGCTCATGTAAAATAATAGTGAGTGCAACACCAACTCATCCCCCCCCCCCACCCCAAAAAAGTAATCTTTTACTTTTAGAACCACTCCAATTGCCAGCCATTGTCTTTGTCAGAGGTATGTCTTAAAGCATGTACGCTAAGAAGACCCAGCACGGAACTGATTCCAACAGGGACACTTGTAACAAAACAAAAATGTTATCCAGACAATGAGTTCCAGGCCCCTTTATCAATTAATTATCCTTCAATTTATTCAATAGTATAATCTTGTCCATCTTTGAAGATTTGGATTTTGAAGTCATGGTCAGTCTTTTCAAGATTAAACTAAATCCAGCAGGATACAACTGGATAGAGCCAGCTTACATGGAAGTGTATGAATGGGGCTGCAGAAGGAAGAGAGAGAGAGACGCACACACTTACACACTGAGTGATGGTGTCTCTGACCTGTCGTCTGTTGAACTCCAAAAACCTCACTCTAATAAGTGAACCACTTTGAAGCTTTCATAGAAATGGCTAGGGTGTGTTGACACAATTCCAAATCCTCTCTTTCAGAGCCAGAAGGGCATAAACTCACTTACCCTGACTCCAAAGAAACAGACCAATATACTTCTGCAATCCATTGACAGTAGTCATGCAGTTTTGTCTTACAAGTTGCAGGTATCATATTCTAACTGTAGAAAGAATGCCTTTAAGGTGTAAAATGAACAGTCCTCTAATACATCACAGATGCATGAGCCTCTAAAAAGTGGCTACACAAGTATAGTTTCTCAGTATCTATAATAAAAGGAAGATATGTAGCCGTCACAGCTGACGAAAAATTACTTTCCTCTTGCTTCTTCTTTTAATCTTTATCTTCCTTTCTTAAATCTCCCTGTTTTATTTAAAACAAGTATATTGTAGCATTTTGGATCATCGGCTGTAGCAGTCCATATTACAGTACTGTAGCACTTGCAAGCTTCGTTATGTATCAGCCAGTCTTCCCAGATATATGTCAAAATTGTTGCATTATTAAAATGGGTCATAATTGATGGAACTCTTTGTGATGAAATATGCTGATATTGATTAATGTTAGTTTGGAAAGAGCTCTGACGTCCCCAAATAGTTCTCCACCCCCAATAAACTCTGTGTACATTGTCCAAAATAAAAAGAGAGCAATGTTTGATGCTTTTAGGGCATTTATTGAATAGAGGAATAAAAAATGGAATTCAGTGACTCCCTTAATCGAGTGAATGACTTGAGACCTGAGGGGTGTTTCACAAAGATCCTAAGTTGAACTTATCTGGAAGTTGGACTTTAAAATTATGGAAAGCTGTTAGCATCTTTGAAAATATTTTGTAAAAGTTATTTTTTAAAGGCATAGAATGTTGATTAAAATCATTCATATTTTCTATCATCATGGGAGATTTCATGTTCTTGATGTGGAATGTATGAAAATTCCAAAATACTTGAATTTTTGCTTTTGAATATTTTATTTTAAGTCTACAAATGGCTCTCCATAATGTTTAAGTCCAACTTAGAGTTAAGTTTGACTTAGGATCTTTGTGAAACACACCCCTGGTGCACTTCCCAACTGGAAGGACGACGACGCCATGCACATCAATCAACCAATCAAAAAGCATTCCATACAACTCAAACTACAGTGACGATAGTCTTGGCAAACAGACCCTGATAGCACCCAAAGCAACCAAGGGATATATAACTTCTTTGATATGAAGAAGGATACTTTTCATGGAGTGATTTTAGTTTTAATTTGAGTGGGAGGTTGTATTGTCAACATAATTTGTGGGTGTATGTACTCTGTTGAAAGAGAACCATAATGTACTGTATGCAAAACTGTATTTTAGAATTGATCCCTTGTAGGTTTACATGATGATGTATGTACAGTTTTGAAAGACATTGAAGAAAAAAAAGGATGAAGAAAAGAAGATAAATTTGTCATTATTACAGATGTTTGTGGTAAAAATGTAAATTCTGACTAAAATGTCATTTACAACAAGCAGCAACTTGGCCTCCACATTTTTTGGTCATTATTACAGATGTGTGTGGTAAAAATGTAAATGCTGACTTAAATGTCATTCACAACATACAGCGACACGGCCTTCACATTAAAAAAAAATGGTAGTCTAGTACAGTGAAGATATCATAGTTTGTATGCAGTATTGTGCCCACACAGTCGATGGTGACCCAAAAAGAGGGAGAGAGAATAAGTTTGGGGAAAGAGAGAGAGGGAGTGCTCGGAGAGGAGCGATTTGTTAAATAGACTGGCAGCTGACAATGGGATAATTGATTGTGTTATGACAAGGATTCAATGATATTTAGGTTATGTTTGTGAAGCTTTTATATCGCCTCTTCAATAGCTATACTTCATCATCTTTCAGTCATGTTGATCTTCGTCTTTCTGTCATTTTCGCTCGTTCTTTTATGTCTCCACATTTTTTTCTCATTCTATGAGATCCTTGTATTCCGTTCTCTCTTTTGCTGCCTCCCCTCGTTTCTTTCATTCATCTGTCCTGCTTTGTCTTTATGTTTATTTTTTCTTATAAATGCTTTCATTCTGTTGTTGTTGTGTTTTTTATTGAAGAGGGGGGGGGGGGGGGGGTCTGTTTCACTACCTTTCCCCCTTTCTCTCTTTCCAAAAGTTTCACAATCATTTTTATATCCCTTTCTCTTGTTTGTTTTGTTCAGTGTTTATCCTCTTCAAAGAAACTTCTTATCGATACTGTACTTTCTACCCCCGCCCTCTCTCTCTCTCTCTCTCTCTCTCTCTCTCTCTCTCTCTCTCTCTCTCTTTCTTTCCTCTCTAAATTACCCCCATCAACTTATCTGAGAGATTGTGTGCCTGTCGATTCCTCCCTTATCTTTATCTCTCCCTTCTCTCTAATTCTCTTTCTCTCCATCAATTTCTTTCTCTCCATCAATTTCTTTCTCTTTCACTCCCTCTATCTCTCTCTCTCTCTCTCCATATAAATGTTTTGCTGCTGTGTTGCTAGATGAGCCCTCTATGCGTGCGTAGCGACACAAAAGTGCATTGAAATTCATCACTCTGAACCAGTTTGAATAATGGAGCTTGAAAATGGCATTGTCGTTAAACACGCATCAGCTATCTTCAAAAGAAAGTAGGCTAAAGAGAGAAAGACTGGGATAGAGCGAGAGAGAAGAGAGAAGAGTCTTTGAGTGATCAATGATGGGACAGCCATTGTTCGACACAAAAGCCTGTACACAATTACACAAATTTTGATGTGTTTGTTGGTTTATCTCTTTGTCTTTCATTGATGTGTATTTGGGCCACGAGACAGGATCAAATGGATGAGTGTTTGTTGGCGAGTTGACAGTCTCACAAATGACCTAGATCTACCATGATCTATCTATTCAAATTAATCTTTTAAGAGCATGCCATACAACAAGCCAACAAGGCCCTATTTTTCCCCTCCTGCTGCCGCCGCAAAGCTTTGTTTGTGCGTGTTAACGATCCCTCGATAAGGGATCTAAATGTTTAATGACCGCTCTTTGAATGGCCAAATTTTGAACTCCCGACTGAAACCCCGAAGTTCCAAAGGGGAAACAAAATAAAGTTATTAGCATTTATTATTGTAATGAGGAATTAAGTATTAATGTGACCTATATTTTTGCTCTAGAAAGCCACATATCTGTGCGATGTACAGTCAGCATTTTATAGAGTGTATTATACTTTGTAAATGCCAGCTTATTAAATTTAGAGAAAGGTATCTGGTACGTGTACAGTTACATTTAACAAAAAATGAAAAAGCTCTTAATCTTGAAGATTAATCCTTACAATCAAGTTTATATTTATACCATTCATATCTACTTTTCTTACGTTTTTTTGTTGTAATTCAAATGAGTGCATATTGCAGTATTAGTTGACCCCCATTTTTTGTAAGTAATCACAATATTCAAACTTCAGATCCACATCATTATTGAAAGTATAATGCTCTGAAATATTTAAGCCATAACGCAGCTACCACTGTATATGAATATAATCTACTGCGCTTAATACAAAGTATCATATTTTTACCTCGGCTGACGTAACTGAGCTAAAGCAATCAAGGAATTTCTTTCTACCAGGTACCCATTTACTTCACCTAGGTGGAGAGTGGCAAATGTAGATTAATGTCTTGTCAAAGGACATAAGTGCCGCAGTGGACTTGAACCGCAAACCATGTGATCCACAGTCTGGTGACATATCCACTATACCACAACACCTCTACATATACAAGCAATCAGCAACTATTAATAAATATTTCTCTTGGGACTAAGTAGCTCAAGATTAATGCATGATGCATATCGTCCTTGTTTTCACGAAGTGACGGTAGTGAGGAAAATCGTAACGCAAAGTGAATGCAATTTTTTTTCACTACCGTCACTTCGTGAAAACAGCGACGATATGATCACAGATGCTTTAACTCTGTCTTGATATCTCATGTCAATGACTACTGTTTTATCCACTCTGCCTCTATTATGGAAACAGAATCTGAGAAAATGAGTGCTTATTGTGTAACCATTGCCAAGTCAGTGATCAAAAGTAAAAAACAAGCAAAAATGATAATAATTAAAAATAAAGACTTGAATTTCTTCAATCATATCAATAGAGGGAGCTGTCTAGAAATAATACAAAATTGGCAAATGTTCAATTACTTCATTTATTAAATCTTTGCTCTCTTTTTTATTGGTATCTTTGCAGCAAAAACGCAAGCTGAGGGTTTTCATCTCCAACACGTACTACCCCGGCAAACCGGATGCGGAGGAAGATGATTCCAGCGTTCCATCTTGGGAACTGAGAGTGGAAGGGAGACTGCTCGAAGATGTAAGTTTATTGGATAAGAAGTAGAATAAGCCATTTTTGTAATGTAACCAAATTTAATGCATATTCATCTTTGTGAAGTGCCCCGATACAAATGATTCCATTCACCTGTCACAAATAATTGTATTTTAATAGTCAGAATGCAAATTGCATTTATTAAGTGTTGTTAGGTAAGGCAAGCAATAATGTTTGTTATACCTAGCAACAACTAATATATGCAATTCACATTCTGACTTTTGAGATTGTATTATTCGAAGCAGCTGAATGAAATAATTTTTATAGAGGCACTTCACAAAGACGTATGCATTAAATTTGACTACATTACAAAACTGGCCTATTGATAGGGGAGTTTGACATGGTTGCTAGGACAGGGAGGGGGGTGTTGTATTTAAGTACATTTCTACGTTTACATTGGGCACTCTACGGTGACCCGCCATTTGCTCCTGAGGCAATTGCTCCAGGCTTTATTTCTACTATGGTATATGGTTAGGATTAGGGCTGCAATAGAGTGGTGAAGTGTGACGTCATCAACAACAAAAAATTAAGAATTTCTCAATTTTTTCTTCATTTTCCGAAAGAGCATCAAAAATAATGTCCGAATGTCAAAAACAAATTGAATATATTAAGTATTGGCTGAGATATGACCATCAGAATAAATATATGTCCTATGGGAGCTCAGTATTGTAGTGAAAAATACACGGGGGCTCGGGGCGAATTAGCCCCAGAAATGCCAAAAAGAGCCCCCGAAAGTCATAAAAGAGCCCCCCTAAAATTGCATAGAGTTCAATGCAAAAAAAAATAAAGAGTGTTATTTTCATGCAAGCAAGCTTGAAAAGTAGCCCCCTAAATTTTTTAAGTATTTTTTTCCCTGCTCTGGTTCATAACATTAGGAGCCAGAGCAATATAACACTGAGTGATCAAGCTCCCTATTTACTACACCTCTGCAATGATCATATAATATGTAACTAGTACTTGAAGGAACCTTGTCCTGTATTAAAGTCTATGCACAAAACAATTCAGAAGTCTATGAGTTGGCAATTTCATCCATCTCTCTTTTTTTCACTTCTTTCTTCATTCTATCATAATATTCTCATCCTTATTCTTCACCGTTTCATCTATCATACTGTCTTTTATATCTGTAAATTCACAGCCTAGTGCACCCAAGTATGACACACGACAGAAGCGCAAGTTTTCCTCTTTCTTCAAGAGCCTGGTCATCGAGCTTGACAAGGATCTCTATGGACCGGACAACCATCTTGTTGAGGTATGTGGTGCATGAATCTTTCTTTGATCTAGTACGAAGTAACAATAGGTTCCAGTTGCTGTGTTGCGGTACACTTACTGAGCAAGATTGAGCAAATTTTCACTGCATTGGCAGCAGCCCATTATCAGTAATAATGATAATATTATGGGTTTATATAGCGCTTAAGACATCTACGATGCCTCAAGGAACTTACAGAAATATAATCACCCCGGTCATTGGATTCAGGCACACAATGCATGCACATTCTCCACTTCCTGAGGAATATTCCAGTCAGGAGCCATGTTGCAGACACTCCTCACAATGCCGAGCAAACTATGATGACTTACACATCTGACTGGGTACCCATTCAACACCTGGGTGGAAAGAAGCAACGTAGATAAAATGCCTTGCTTAAGGACATAAGTGCTATGCCAGGGATCAAACCTATGACCTTTGCATCTCCAGTCATGTGTTTAAACCACCCAACTACAACACTTCTACAATTTTAGCAATATGCAACAACAGTTTTAATACTGAGAGAGTTACATAGTCTAAATAAAATGAATAAATAAAATCAATAAACACATGCATGTATATGTCTTCATACAGACTAGTTGTGCATGCCTAGAAAAAACTGGTTAATAAATCTGTGTACCTCTTAGCGAATTAAATTTATAGAATTTTAAATCTGAATATTTCTAATAGTGATTTGCATCTAAAAGTCGGAAAATCTGAATATACACAAAACCTTTGCAATCAAGATGATAACCCCCAAACAGTCATTAATGAATGTGATCCCAAACAATGTCAACAGATTCTTTCAACGTAACGATCGATCGTGTATTTCTCTGTCAGCTCATGCCGTAGACTCAATATGAATACTGTTGAATTGAGCAGTTAGTGTGTAGACCACTAGCTTAAAGGGGAAGTCCATCTTTGTTTTAATAAAAGCAGAAAAATGACAGAAACAAATAATTGAAAGTTTGACCATATCCGATCAAGACACGAAAGTCAATGAACTCATGAAGTTATCATCAGTTAAACACAAATTGACAACACTGACGATCTTGCAAAGTCCTCTCTAATTTGCCTTATACAGAAAATTTCATTTTCTTAGTTATTGATGACGGAATAAATATGTTTCAAAGAGGGGTTGAAAGAAAAAACATATTTGAAATAATTAAATTTAGGGTTGATGTATGATTGAAAATTTTCTGAAGGGAAAATATAAATGTTTTGAAGATTTTTTAATAGATTTTAAGTACTGGGCAATTGAGAGGAAACCTCGCAAGATATGTCACAGAGTTGCCAACTTGTGTTTGATTGATCAATCGCAACTTCAAAAAATTGTAACTTGCTTATTTTTAATCGGTTTTTGCTAAAAACTTGTATTTCAAATTGGATCTTTTGTAATCTGAATTGAATAGTAAATAGTACCTTTAACTGCACATTCTTCTCAGTAATTTGAGCATTCGCCAAGAGTTCACTGGAGCTGTGGACCGGAGTTGTCAAATTTTTCACCCAGTTTGCTTTGGTTTGGAGAGCAATATTTATGTTGAAACGCTATGTTATCTTATCAATCTCGTTCCCTTGTCATTGAACTTGACTTATGTTGACTAGTGACATATTTTTTATTCACCACAAAAAAACAAAAGTTGAGACCAAAGTTGTTTACATTCCTGGGCCTCATGTGTTACGGGTGAAGAGTGGAAGATACCAACGCAAGAGACAGGTAGAGGGGGAGAGAGAGAGAGGGAGAGAGAGAGAGAGAGAGAGAGAGAGAACGGGAGGGAGAGAGAGAGAGAGAAATGAGGAGAAACAATAGAAGAAAAGAAGATTATTAAAAAAAATTGAGAGAAGTAATGAAAGAAAGGTATTTTGTGATAGAAGGAGAGAGAAAATGAAAGATGTAAAGATGTGAATAGAGATAGATGCAAATATAAGCAAGAAAGGCAGAGAAAGAGAGTTAGAGAGATGTAAAAGAGATAGAAATTGAGTTTACAGAGTGATATAAACGGAGGGAAAAAGAGAGATCGGTAGACAGAGAGAGAAAAGAGAGAGAGAGAGAGAGAGAGAGATAGGGACACACAAAGATAGAGTGACAAGATCAGGAAAAGACAGAGGGGGGAATACATGGACAGTTCTTCTTCAAAAATAAATGTGACTTAGATGAACAGTATTTGTTTTGAAAGGTCTAATTAAATCATGTAGATCAAGAAATTGAGCTGAAACTATGTTACAAAACGATAGTAAGAAGCAAGAGTAAAGACAGGAAGTTTTGTGAAGAAAAAGTGGTCGAAAATAGATCTTGATAAAAAGTATAAAATATTGGCAGAACAACAGAATAGCTAGGATCGTATGCAAATAGAGATAAAATGATGGAAGAGAGAGAGAGAGAGAGAGAGAGAAAGAGATAGTAAACAAAGAAGTAAACTATTTAGTCAAGAGGAGACAAGTTTGTGACAAGATGAAGTCTGGTTGGAGCCGAGGGCGCCTGGCTGGACGTACGGACGGACCGTCAGTCGTCCACCGTCATATGCAGGCTGACAGTTCACTTGCGCTGGCCTGCCAAGAGTGTAACAAATGGATAAATTAATATTTCCTGTTGCAGATTCAGCTTGGAACTGGGCTAAATGTCTTTGTCACGGGCAGCCCTATGTTTGCGAGAGGAGGGAGGGCTGTGATGAGGTTTAATGTCGTAAACATGACAGAAAAGAAGAGAAGAAAAACAATTTTATGGATATTTATGTTGCAATTTCTCACATGTGAAGGTCAGATGTGGCAAAAGTACAACGTGAGAAATTGACATAGTTCTTTCTTTCGCCGCCCCCCCCCTCTTTCTTTCTCTCTCCCTCTCTCTGTCTCTCTCTCTTTCACTTACTCTTTCTCTCTATCCCTCCCTCCCTCCCTCCCTCCCTCTCTCTCTTTACCTTTCTCTCATTTCTCCACCCTTTCTTTCTCTCTCCCCCTGTCCCTCTATTTTTGGCCCTCTTACAAATAGTCTTAGCCTCTTTCTGCTGTCTCGGCCTCTTTACTTTTTTCCTTTATCACTCATTTGTTCAATATTTGAAGATAACCAATGGAAAAAAAAAATGATGGATTTCTTTGTTGCCTCACTTTACATAGTAGCAAAGTTTTGGGGAAAATATAAATGAAAAAGTAACTTCTTGAAAATCAATTCCATTATTCTTTGTCTTGGATTTAAACTTGATCATTTTCTAGTGGTCATTAGTTCCGTAATAGGACATTACTTTCAGTGCTTAAGCTTCATTACAAGCTTTTATGAATCATAAATATTGCCTTGATTGCCATACAATCAACCATAATGAATGAATGAATGATAATGAAATTAGATTTCCATTCATTCAATTTCTCTTTTAGGCTTACAAACACAAGAATCTTTTGAGATGACATTATTAATTTGTCGCTCTCCCTCCCTCTTTAAAAAAAAAAATCTTTCTTCCTTCTTTTCAAACCGTATCTATCTCGTCCTCATCTGCGGTTAAACTGAATCGACGAGGCATCCAACACATGACGTACTTTCATGTGCGGAACATAACCTGCCCTACATATGGTTAATGATCAATAAGTGATATTTAGGTTAATTGCCCACCCTTGCCAAAACTTATCTCTCTGGGGTCGGTTAAGATGAGCCACGACAAAACAAAGAGTCAACATTTCCACACACCCACTGAATTTACTTTGATCAAATTAGCAACATTCACATCCATAGATACGTCCTAGCCTTCTATACATTATCGTGTTCACGTTTTTTCTTGGTTGTGTTGTATAAAATTGGGAACGATTACATCTAAAGATGTATCAGGGCATCCTCATTTGAATTTGCTAAGTTTAAGCTTTTTTCCTTTGGTTGTTTGGCATCAAACTAGCAAAGTATGAACACTGCCATGAACTTTAAATTAACAAATGATGTCATGCTGTAGCATATAGACAGTGAGATGACTTCTTCTAGAAGTAGCAAGATTGCAAGCACCTTCTCCATTACTAGTATGAACACTACCGAGGAATGTGCTAAATGATCCTTCCATCAGCTTAATACCAAGTATGAACACTGCCAAGAAATCTGCTAAATGAAAATGATGTAATTCTGATACTGTGGTACATGTATTAGAATGACTTCTACCTCTTTTTCTAGAAGTTAAGCAAGATTGCCACATACTTCCATCAGCTTAATAACAAGTGTGAACACTGCCAAGAAATCTGCTTAAATGAAAATGATGTAATTCTGTTGCTGTGGTATTAAGCAGACATTGTGATGACTTTCTAAGAACATCATGGGTGGTCATCATTTCACCACATTACTCTGATCTCATCAAGAGTAATTTCAAAATCTAGGTCTGAATCTAATTTTGAATATGAGACCTAATTATTGGCCCACTTGTCCAACTTTGTGCTTAATTGCATATTACCCCTCTTACCCCGACAACAGACAGTCCTAGCCCTTATCTTTGTCTTTCATTCGACTTCAAAGGGATGATATCATATTAGCCTCCATTTTCAGATAACTGCTCTTGTTAAAAGACCTTAAAAAGTTAAGACATTGACTGTATCCAAGGAAATTATGTTCACGGAAATGATGATAACAATTTATGCTTTTCATAATCAATTCTCGTGTATGGTATTATTTTGAAATGAATTTGGATATTTGTTGTATTACTTGTGTCAATGAATAACTTTGACAGAATGTCAATTTTTTTTAAGCTGTCCCCAGCGCTAATATTTCAAGCAGATCGATGGGCGACTTGAGCAAAAGTTTTGTAATCTTGAGCTCTGTAAACAACAAGATGAATCCTCACAGAACCAAATAAGATTTACTCTCAAAGATTTAGACTCCCTCAGTCTTCCTTTGTTTCATGGCATACTAAGAACTCAAACATTATCAAAAAAGTGATATGACATATATATATCCCCACAAGTGTAGAGGCATGGAAAGTGGATGGACATTGAGTTAAAGGGAGTGTAGCCTGACGAAACTATGTGTCTTTCCCGTTGCCTGACTCAGAGCCAATCGGTTATAATACGACTACGGATGACGCGACCGCAGCAATCATGTGCAGCATACGTGAAACCGAAGCGTGAGGAGAACTTCGGTCTGTTTTGCGAACGCTGACCATGTAGAGATTACGTTGCTGACTACCGTTAATCAAGTCCATTCGTTGGCGTGCAGTTGTCCAAAAGAAGACGTAGATGGCGTTAATCAGTATTTGCCAAGCTACACTCCCTTTAAACAGGACCCGATTCTTCAAGTCAAAATTATTGTTTGAAACAGAAGTGTGCTAAATAACAGGGTCAACATAACACGATCTGATTGTTTGCATGTCCCTAAAGCCTTCTGTGGTCTTCCTGGAGAACAAAATAATAATTGGGGTATTTTCTGGAAAATGTCCTAATGATTTGGGTAAGGAAAGTAGAACACATTGATGTGAAGTTCAATTGAGTTGGTATTGGCTTACCCCCAAAGACTAATTTCGCAATTATGGGTTTTCTTACTAACTAACTCTCGGTTAGTGTGGCTTTTTCACCAGGCTTTGTTCTAACTTCCATGAAAAATAACTAAAGGATACTCTTTGTATCTGTTACATCTGAATAATGTCCAATTAACCCCACAGTCTTTTGTTTAAACAGCACTGGTGCAGTGTACGCCTAAACCAATATAGCCATAGTGTTGTCACCTCGAGTGAGCAATACTAATTTATTACATTTTTAACAGTGGAAGTGGAAATCAAGTATTGCATCAGAAAAAGTTGTCAATACATCATAGAGCTTTGGAACATTTAAAGATGAAGTTGAGTTCAGGTCATGCGATTGCATTGTGAAAGAAGAGATGTGGAATGGATCAGAAAAAGTTGATCATATAGCATGTAAGTATTGGTGTGTACTGCAAGGTTCTGGAGTCATCAAA
>JARBES010001580.1:0-12460 GCA_030265145.1 Strongylocentrotus pallidus | reverse complement strand
TCATAAAAAAGATGTGTAGCAAATGGCTGAAAATGCGTCGCAAATTGCGATGCGATACCGGGAAAATTATTCCCTGAGGCTTACTAAAATTATAAAACATTTTAATGGTGTTTCCTACCAAAAGGTACTTAACCATGATTTTTATTCACTTGTAATAAGGAATTGGAATTTGTGAATGTTCATGCATTATACACCATTGATAGTAATATAATAAAAATAGTTGGTTCTTGTATAGCGCTCGTGTCTGTCAGACTTGACACTCCTGGCGCCCAGCAATTATTACCCTGGCATTTATCATGGCTGCCGTTACGGCGCTCTAGCATTTCATGGAATTAATTCCTGCCAGGTACTCATTTACATCACCAGGGTCAAGTGTGGCAAATGTAGAAAATTTCTTGCCAAATGACATTAGTGCCATGGCGGAACTCGAACCACCGACCTTGTGATCCACAGTCTTGTGACGTTATCCACTTGACCATGACACCTCTACAATTCAAAGTTTTACATACAAAATGTTTTGCAGATACCGGTAAATTGAAAAGACAGTATCACTGGAACAGACTCTCTGCTTATTGTGTGTAATAGGAGAATTAGTATGACACAGATATCTTTATAAGAAGATATATGTGGCTTACCATCAAAGCCAATATTACTAATTTAATAGACCATGAAGTTAGTTTTATCCCATCCCCACTTCCAAAGGATTTTTTTTGCTTATAAGAGAGATTATGTTGTTCATTCTATCATATAAGTTGGTTTAATGATGAGCAGTTTACTCAATAAAGGATATTATTTGCTACACTAAAAGAGAGATTATGTTGTTCATTCAAATAGAAAAGGTGGTTTATTCATGAGAAGTTTCATCAATAAAGGATATTTTTTCGCCTAAAAGAGAGATTACATTGTTTGTTCTATTGAATAAGTCGGGTTATTGATGAGCAGTTTCATTTATCCTTTTGGAGACAGTTAGATTTCAATTGGATAGACATTTTTAATGGGTTTAGTCCAAGGCCATCGCGAACTTAATCTCCAATGGATTAGTAAACTTAAAGAAGTATTCTGTGGAAGGGAAAAGGGTATAATAGATTGAATAATATAAATCTTTTAAAACATTTCAGAGTCAAAATATTATTTGTTAGGATATTTCATGAACTTTGACCAACTTGAATTTTGCAAGCTCAATCAATAGTCTGTTCTTGAGACTTCTGAATATGGGGAAGAATAAGACGAGGTATGCGTACCAACTATTAAAGACACTTGTTACCAAATTATTTGAAGTATAATCTTGATTCTCGATGCCTTTTCTTTTGCAGTTATACAAAGATAGGGGTATGGAAATACAACAATGAAAACAGGCTTACGGGATAGATGATATTGGATGTCTTGATTTGGCCAAAGACAGAAAATACTAAACTTGATATGCAAAATACATTGGATTCATCCAAGACTTGTTTGTTATTTTTTGCATTAGCTCATCCAATATTTCATTGTACTAACATCAAGACAATCAAATATTGTATGATTTATCAATGGTTTATTAGAATAAAGAAATTCATTTAGTATTTGATGGTTGACATAATTATTGGGTTTGAGGTTGCTATTCATAGTTAATGCTCACTATTGATATATTAATTATATTTCATTGATTTATTCACAAAATGAAATTTTGATACTGAAATGTATGTATAAATTTATAAAACCATTAATTTAGGTCATTTAAGGCTTTGATACTCATATAGAATTCTGTTTCCACTTATCTGCATTTCAGGAGGTTTCATCGAAGAGTGACCGGATCTCCAAACTGGAACAAGAGAAGGCTGCCCTCATAAGGCAGTTGTTTGAAGCGAGGGGTCGTAACAGAGATCTACCTGATAATACCACTTTCCTCTGAAAGTGGAAAACAGGACTAGCACAAACTACAATTTAGAAGTAAACTTCATAAGTGAATGTGCTTATGTTTGCTTTCGATGATGAAAGAAAGGCTACCTCTCTGTAACATGAAAAACTACATGCATATCATCGAAGACAAGAATTCGCAGGTTAGGATCAGGAATTAATCTTGAAAATGATTCAGGGCCCGTCTTATAAACAGTTACGATTAATCGCAACTTATTTGCAATTGATATCAATCGTAACAAGAGATAAGAGATTGCACACTTGCGATTGATTAGAGGACCTCGCTTGATCCTAATCGATCGCAACTCTTTATAAGACAGGGCTCCGATGTCCAGTCAAACATGTATAGAACGACCACTCGAGTGAAACAAGGAAGTGTCAATATTGTCTAAATGATATGAAATGATAAACAAAAAATTACATTATGTAAACTCCTGTGGAAGTGCATCTAGAAATTATACAGTCAAACCTGCTTTAGTGACCACATGTCTACAATGACCACCTGTCTACAAAGGCCAAATTTGTTGTTTCCCTTGAAAATGGTTTCTCATTCAATCATGTACGAAAGGAACCTGTCTACAATGACCACCTGTCTACAAAGGCCACTTTTTTTGTTTACCTTGGGTGGTTGCTATAGACAGGTTTGACTGTAGTATGATATGATAAATACATAATTACATTATGTAAACTTCTGTGGAAGTGCATAGGGACATTGCATCATACCGTGATACGTCCAGTTACTCACCAAGTCAGATGTGTGATTTTACCATCCTCAATCGGACACAGATGTGAAACGCAGGCGGCATTGATGACATCCAAGGGTCTATCAACTACATATCCGTCCGTGATGTAAACAACACTCACTTCTTGATTGACGTTTGATGTATCTTTATGCGTTAACATTGGACTTTGTGTTCATAAAGAAGAAATCACATGTCGCGCTTCCTATGTTGTATGTTCGATCATGAGAACCTAATTTGATGCAGTCAAACCTGCTTTGGCAACAACTTGTCTACAAATACCACTTTTCTTGGTTCCCTTGGGTGGTCTTTATAGACAAGTTCACTGTACCTGCATGTATATGCAGCTAATAAGATCATGTACAAGGAAACTTGAGATTAAAGCTTCAGTGAACTCCTATTAAAGCCTATTTCATGTCTACATTGTAGGTATTATGTGGAGCAGGTAGCCTAATCAATTTCACAGTAATGAATTGATATTTTTTTGGTAGAAGAGGAGTAATTTGTCAAATTTTGTCAAAAAACTACTTTTGTTGTAAGGCTAGCAACAATTAAGGTTTGATAATGTACAGAAAATAATGTTGACATTTTTGTCATCATTTTATAGAGTTTGTACATAAAATCAACAATGATGTTAGTGAACCAAAATCCTGCTTTTGTATCAAATTGAAATTGAAAATCTAGTCAGCTAGTGCTTTTCATATATTGTAGATAAAACTATTTATTTTGGGGTGTATTTTTTAGCAATCTGTACATGTGAAGAAGTGGCATGGAGGGGATTACATCGTCTTTAACTGAACGATATTTCAGACATTTTATAAACCTTGTTTAAGAGCCTAAATGTTTGGTGTATTTGTATCTGTATACAAGCATTCCAAATTGGTTGTATATTACATAATATGCATTTATCCTCCATCATTTTATCTTGTTGATGTTGTTTGCTACGAGTGTAGAAACCTATTTATGATTTTTTTTTAATATAAAATGTTGACTTTCTAGCTCAAAGCATGTATCTTTATGTTTTATTTCTGATTTTCTGTTGTATTTAATGTTTGTCAACTTCTGCAGTACTTGTATCAGACCAAACCTTGATTATCTTGTAACATTTCATTTCAAGTATGTTAAAGGGGAAGGCCACCCTGATAATTAGCTGATATAATAGAAGCACAAATTTTGTTCTGCTTCTATTAAAACCAACTTGATATCAGGGTGGACTTACCCTGTAAGATAAAATTAGACAGTTTCTAGTCATCTTATAACTGAAAGGTGACACTGACTATATGTTTAAGCTGGTATAGGAGCATATTCTTTTTTTCTTCATTATTAAACGTAATCAAGTTTTGTCTTCCATATCGAACCCAAATGCTGGTAGATTTGTTTACAACATGATTGTCAGGAACAGTGTATTTTTCCTTACACAGCATTTGAGGCCAAATTCTGTTCTATTTCAGGCCAAATTCTGTTCTACAATGTACACTGTATGTATGAGATATTAACCCTTTTTCTTTCTTTCCCACGTTCACTTGTGAATAGTGTGTATTGATGGCTCTCGAAAGACTTGCATGATAACTTTTCAGAAATTTGGGAGAAATGTTAGCCTATTTTCCCTCTCTTTGGACCCCCCCCCCCCCGCTATTTTTACACAATGGGGACTGTCCTTAAGAAGTAAATCCAGGATGCAATTAGAGGTCGGTTTTGGCTGTTTCAAGTAGTGTAATTTGAGGGGAGGGATTACTGTTTCATGATTTTGAGCATTCACAGCTCGATACAGAGAATGAAATTTAGGGATGTAGTGGTCTGTTAGGGGGTACTTCAGTGTTTGCTTTTCTGGTTGAGGAAGTGCTATTTACCCATTGTATTTTGTGCATTGTGGAAATGGTAGGCCTATGACATAATGCCACTCAACACAGCAGGGATAGGAAGTCTTTAATAGTGCCTGGACACTCAAGAAGTGCATTGTAGCTGCTAAATTATGCATGAGATCGTGGGTGATTCAGTAGCAAACCTCGTCACACAAAGGCACTTATCTTGCAACGACTGGTAGCACCAGGGTACCAATTACTTGACCTTCCTTTATGTCTTTGCCACAATCACAATGCTATTGATCCACAAAGCACGGTCACTACCATAGTCTAGGGGCATTGATCATTCCATTGTATTGAGAGCACCAAGACTTTGATGATGCATCTTGATGATGATATAAAGGTTTTAATGATTGGACCAACGCGTTGCAAGAATGTGGATATTGGGGGATGAAGAAGGATTGGAACGGTGGCAATTGTGCATCTATTTTTTTCCTCTCAGGCTCTCACTATTTTGAATGTTATTGGGGCAGGGAGAGGCTGAGTCTGAATTCTGAATCAAACCTTCCCTTTGAGGATACTTACAGCCCCACTGCACTTCTTATAGCTCCACTGCACTTCTTATAGCTACTTGCGCCCTCTATATAGCAAACAATGTCTAATCGGTGACCATTGGTACCCCATGATCCCCTTTTTCTTATGTTAATTGGGAGCTGATTTGATGAGATAACCACCTGTCAGTGACCTTGCAAGGAGGTCTAATCCCCCCTGGTCAAACTAGTGCAGACTGGCTTTAAAGAACACTGCCTACCTGTCTCAGAAAACTTATACTTCGGTTGGAGTAATCCTATAAAACATGTAGTTTAAGTTTCTACCAAACTTAAAGCTTTCATCCACTCCTGTGGACTTACTCAAGCGATTATTCATACAGTTTCTTGCTGTCTGCTGCTCAAGCGAAGACAGGAGACAATGAATAGCCAGAGGCCCTAATTCAGTGAAGGATTATTCCTTTTTATGCAAATGTTGTACCTGCATGTATTTATTATTAACATACATGTAGGTGTTATGTTGACAAAGTATTTTAAGCACATGATTTTGTTACAGTTTAATAATGTTATCTAGATCATGTTACATCTGATGATACAGTTTAATCTGGGTATCTTTAGTCAGTATAATTTTGGGGAAATTGTTGTGATTTTGTCAGCTATTGCTTAGAATTCTCAACAGAAATGTTTTAGTGGGCAGATATTCCTTCAACTCTTTCTGTTTAGTCTGCTACAATTGCTCGTGAAGTAGATTTGCTTTTTGAATGGGGGATCGAAACATTGTGAACAAAAGTACTTGAACAGCTAGTGTGATATTATATATGTTGAATGTGATTAATATGCCAAAGAAAAATGAGAGAAAGAGGTAAATGGCTTTCTTGTTGTTGATTAGTCTAGTAATTTAAATTTTATTATTTTCGCTTTATATGTAGTGAATTTGAAAGAACAATTTGAACTCCGAACATAAGCAATGCATTTCTAAAGAACTACTTTAATTTTGAATCAACAATTATATATGAACAATTGTAGAGCTGAATATATGAACAATTTTTTTTTAATATTCAAAGAGAAAAATTACTGCTCTAGGTAGAGTCCAGTTTATTGAGAGGTTGGAAGTAATGCTAATGTTCATTATGTTTTGGTTACATGCTAGTGTTGATCGTATTCTAATTATGTTTTATAGAATGATGTCGCTTTGCATGCATGAAATAGAAACTGCATGATTACTATTTACAGTTAAGAGCTAAATTATTCATACATCTTGTAAATTAGATGATTTTTTTGTGTTTTTGTAACTCAAGAATGAAAAGTGGACTGGTTGAATTAGGGCCTTTGTTCTTATGATAGCAATTAGAGAATTAAATATTTAAATCATGAGATTTTAGGTATCTTAAAAAGCTTTTATGAGTCATCTCTGTTTTCTGAGAAATATTTTGGATATGTGATATGTAGTGTTATCAAATTATAATCTAATTAAATGACAATAAATGAATCATGTGATATTAATCTAATTAGTTATATATTTTACAAATTTAGAATGATAATTATAAGTCATGTGAATCGAGTAATCCATCCAATTTTTCCAGCCAAACTCTGACTTTCAGTATCATGTATCATGGTCATGACCATAAATTAGGCAATAAACTCTAAATTGAATAAAAAGTATTGTAAGAATTGTAAGAATTCCAATAATGTGAACAAAATTACGGTTATTGTTGTATTAGTATATCTATGTCAAGTATTGATTAGGTTTGTCAGTAATTGTGATCATGAAATCATGTTTGAATATCAAGATTATTGACTTCTAAGGACTACTTTTATGGAAAATTATGTTGTAGTGTAAACTATCATAATTTGTTTCATTCCTTTAAAAGTGAAGAGGTACATGTATGATACTTCTTTCACATGGGAAGAAGACATTGTCTAGTCAGTTAAGCATGGGATATATGGTTTTCACATTTATCATGAGCATTGTTGGTTTAGTCATATCTCTGTTGCTACCTAACTTGAGGCGTAATGAGGTTTTTCAACAGTTATGTAGTATAAACTGTACATACCGTAAGCAATATCCTTTTTTGTTTGAGTAATGCTTTCATTGTAAAGTAATACCTCTGTTTATACATGATTTGTTAGGAATACTTTTGCTCAGTTTTTCTTGAAAAGCCTTTTGTTTGTGATTTATAGAAACAAGACTATACCGATGTATATCAACAGTTTAAAGTAGGTATTGGCATCCATGAAAGTTACGGTACATCCGTTCTTTTGTCTTTCTGCTTTTTACAAAGACTATTAGAAGCAAGTTATCTTTACATGCCAGTTCGACACAAATATTGTAACAAAAACAAGTTTAGAGATGATGATCATTATAAAAATGTCTTGTGTTGCTGTAGAATATTCAATGGAGGATATAATGCAATGCCAAAGAATCTAGTTGATTGTGTGTTATCTCAGCTACAGCTTACAATAAGCACTTTCATGTCTGATCCGCTTATACTATGCACTAGCTGTAACCATGTTTCATCCATTTCCCACATTTTTAAAAGTACAAGGTGTTGGCAGTGCACTTGTAAAATTAGACTTATTTTAAGTACTTTTTTTGTTTTGTTGTTACTTGGGGAACGCTGTGATGTTATGCTAGCTGTCCTATAAAAAATATATATTGATTTGACCTCTTTTTTGTTATTTTTCATGTTAAATACATGTATTTTAAAACTGTATAAAAATTATTTCATTTGTAAAGTATACCCCACTTCAAGATCTATAGAAACCCATAGCTTTCATTTTCTTTTTTTTCTTGTTTAATCTTTAATATTAATAAATAATGATGCTCTATGCTTGTCATGTACATTTTTTATATCTCAATGCCATGTCAGTTTTCTATTTATATTTCTAATGACAATTGTGAATATTGGAGTGAATAATACAAAATAAAAAAGGCCACTTTAAAGTCAGGGTCTTTAACTTTGTGACATAAGCACCAATGTCTGATAATCTTATTCCTTATTTGATGTGTTAGTATATTGAAAAGACGCACGTTTCATGGAAGGTCGTTATGGTGTCTTTCAGATGATTCTGTACAGTGTAGGTTATTTGATGTTTGATTTTGATGTTTATTTATTCCATATACATCAACATATCTACATTTACTGTCTTATAAATTTTGATTATGATAATTACATGTATATACAGGAAAGGGGTCGTACGCTAGACATTTATCCATTTATTTCATCCAAAAAATAAAATATCTTGATGGGACCATTCATAGCTAGTTGTTCTTTTTGGTATCACTGGCATTTTTAAATGGTCATATCAAGATATTATTCATTTTGGATTGGATGAAATAAATGAAACAAAGATCTACATGTATGTTGTACTGGACAAACTGCATGGAATTTCCCTTCAATTACTTATAAGTACATGGGTGGGGGGAATCAATTTTCCTATGCACACTTCAAACAGAATACACCTCATACAGTTGATGATATTTAAAGTATTTTTTGTTTATTCATTTTGTTTTTAATACAGACATTGAATACAACCAGGCATTCAACAACAATGCATGCATTTATATTGCATAGGAATAAGAAAGGTCCAACACACAGCATTACATAACAGTATTGTAATTATGCAGATTTAAAACACATACCGGTATTCAATTAAAACAATGAAAAGTAACCTAAAATATCATAAGACTAAAGAAATTGCTGATTGGAAAGCATGCAGAGCAGTCCAATTCTGTGCAATGTTGTCCATAAGACATAAATCTTACACCCATTTATATCATCCCAATAATAAAAATTTCCAATACATTAACAACTAAATTACTCGTACCCCTTGCAAATTTGATGTTTTCAGTAACTCAAGAATG
Source organism: Strongylocentrotus pallidus (assembly GCA_030265145.1). NCBI lineage: Eukaryota > Metazoa > Echinodermata > Echinoidea > Camarodonta > Strongylocentrotidae > Strongylocentrotus > Strongylocentrotus pallidus. The sequence goes on along the minus strand of JARBES010001580.1, from coordinate 3,609 downwards.
AAAAGTGGACTGATTGAATTAAGACCTTTGTTGAATACTTTTAGATTTAAGCTGTCACATTCTCAAGAAATAAAAATCCGGACAAATTACAAAACTTGTCAAGGGTATGAATAATTCAATTAACTGTATGACCATTCACTAATGATTCTTTATGGTATTACTACCATCAGTCAATGGTCATATCAAAAGATTTCTTAAATTTCTGAACTGGATAAAAATGGCTGAATCATTTTATTGCAGAGAACACATTGCACAGAATCACCATGCAGAAACATGAATAAGACTGCTCGTAGGAATCTGCTGAACATATTTTTCTCTCCACAATCTGAAGCTTTTCTCACACTAATGAGTTATTTTGGGGTATCAATCTGCAGATTGTAGATCGTAATAAAGCTGCTACTGGATTTCAGTTTGCCTTTGGTAAACACCAGAAAGTAGATTCACCTGTTTGTGGTTGTTCCGGTCTAGACTACGAGTCCTAGACTCAAAGCACAGGTGCATGACAACCATCACAATACTAGTCAGCGGTGCAAATCAGGGATAATACAACAGCTTTCCAAGACAATGATCATACTTATTAATCCATGGTTCAATAATTCCACGGTCATAAACTTTACAAAGCTACTTGGCAATTTATATCAAGGTAAAAGTACAAGGAAATTAATTAATTTTGCTAGTCCACTCTATTTTCTGGGGTTATTGACGACATTCATGTCTCTAGTATATCTGATTATTGTATTCATTTTCTGAAGTCTCCCACGGTTGGTATGCTATGTTTAGTCGATGGCAAATGCTACCGGTCGCAATAATTGAACAGAAGTTGATTTAAAAAAAAATTACTATTGAAAGTGATCAACAATAAGTTCTTTTACAAATTTCACAAGAACAATTACTATTTTGCAACAAATGAATTCAGAAAATTCAAACAAGTTCCCCAAATAAGAAAGCACACTTATTGCACATGTTAATGGTTGATTATATATGTACAGATAGATTAAAACATTCATATAGTGACCATGCTATACAAAAGGGAAACTATATAGGAGCAGAACTTCTCAATTATATCAGTAGAAAAAACTAGTAATCTTGGTGACAGTTTTCACAAGAAAAGTGAGGTTTGTGACAACTATACATAATTATTCTAAATAATCAACAACTTAGGTAAAACATTTGGAGTCGACATTCATGGAATTAAAATCCATAGATAATACTGCTCAAAATAATATAAAATTAAAAAGAATACTGGTTAATTAAAGTGACCTTTAATAAGAGGATTATCTAAATTAGTTAAATTAAGTAAAACTTTGACAATTCCGGGTGGCCAAAAATCAAATTTCATAAATATTTCTGAATTTTTGACAAATCTTACAATAAATCAATTTTATTCATCCTTCCTTGGAATTCTCACCATGGGATAGTTGGTCATAACAAAACATAAAATGAAAAGTAAATATAAATTGCAAGAAAGACCCTGTTTTGAATGAAAGCCTATGAAAAGACTGAAGGAGAAAGTACATATACAAAATCATTATAGATCATTCACTCAACCTTAATTTTGGACTTGTATCAACCTCTTTCACCTTTATAAATCCATCTTAGAACACTTAAACAAACAAAAAAGGAAAATGTGATTTAGAAGCAATCAAAATCATTTGATTAGATCACAATGTCGTTTAAAAGCCAAGCAGAGAATTAAAATGAAGCTATGAAAGCAACCACTAAAGTTTGCTACTAGATTAACCTACCGGAAATGGCACAGGGTGAGGTATGATAAAACATGGCAAGTTTACACATGGCATGAAAACAATACATCATTATGGCAGTGATTATATGGTCACAGTGAGTCTTTACGATAAATCTAAATCTATTCAAGCAAGAGATTTTTCAAAGTATATCTTGTATCACTCTTTTGACAGTTGACAAAGTTTATCGTTAATAACAGGAATATACATTGTCCATGTGTGTTGTATAGAAACGACAAATTACCTCTTGACATATTTTAGGATATTTTTTTTTGGAATGGAGAGATATTGTTTATGGTAATGTTTTTTTGTTATTATGCGCTATAAAACTTCTTTTTTGAATGACTATTATTATCATTGGATTTAAATAATTTTTTAGGCTAGCAATGCATAAATTGTATAAATACATATACATGCATTTGTTTTGATACGTAGCATTTTCATGATTTGAAATTTCAATTCTAAGCTTAGAAATCAGTCATGGCAAGCATCACCAGGTCACTGTAGGTTCAATGTTGAAACTCTACCACATCACTGATACATTTAAACCTAATTTTCAGCAAAAAAGTACTAATTTTGTTTGGTCCACAGCAAGTAAGCTGGCCTTGCAGCATCTCAGGGTATGGTCAAGGATAGATTAAAGCCTATCTGCACTAGTTTGGCCAGGGGGGATTAGACCTCTCTGCGAGGTCACTGGCAGGTGTTTATCTCATCAAATCAGCTCTCAATTAACATAAGAAAAAGTAGATTAACGGGTACCGCTTTTAATAGGCATTGCTGGCTATATAGAGGGTGCAAGTAGCTACAAGTAGTGCAGTCCCGCTTAAAGTATTTTGCAGCTTGAAAGTGCAATCACAAATACATGGGCCTTGTTAATACCCATATCTCGAAGGATTTATCTCTGATGTTTCTCTTTCTGGAATCCACCGCACTTGGCAACACAGCACAAGTGAGTAATGAATGCATCGGCATGTGATTATCATATTAATTACCACAAGGATGTTCATTTTCCATCGTAATTACCGTATCTTGCTTCTCAATATATTCAGCGTGCATTCAATTTCTGATTGATGATGGTGCCATACTCTCTGGCCAAGGAATAGATGTCTTCTGAAAGCTCGGGTATAGACGAGTATCTGCATCGTTTCAACGAAAAGATGTCTCGGCAAAATTGCGTAACTTGTTCCTGCACATATACAGAGAAAAAGAAATAAAGGCAGCATGGTTACTTGATATTGGATCACACATACTCGAGATGCTTCTGGAGGAATACCTTGATGGCCTAAAGTTGATATAATAAAGATATAATTTGAGCCTTCATTGTGGAGAAAATTTGACAATTCATGCCATAGATTAAGGCTTAATCACACGTTGTTCTTCAAATTGGCAACAATAATGTCTTCCTTTTATTACAATATTATTAAAATAAAATGTAATGTTTCTGAAGACAATGCATATGGGTAAGAATGTTGTCGAAGAGTTAAAAGTAGCCCATTTCGATAAAAAAACAATGATTTCATTTCAAATTTCTAAACATGTTGCCAATTTAGGGATGTTAAAGCTCATTTTCCTTTTCTAAAATTCCTGGCATCAAACGCAATAAAGTCATGAAACAAAAATGGATGCACTGTTTGCAGAAATCTTTGCCCTTTCTACTCATGAATCTAGCATATTTCCTTAGGTCTCTAAATCAAAATTTATTGAGCCAAACCACGAAATATGGAATGATTGTTGTGAAAGGGTTAGGTAGACATACCTTGAAGCAGATCATGAGTTTCTTCAACTCCTCGTTAGTACCCATGAACCCCCACGCTAATGCTGGAGTCATGCTATGTGATATACTGTACATCTTAGCTAGGAAGCCGTT
>JARBES010001498.1:0-12465 GCA_030265145.1 Strongylocentrotus pallidus | reverse complement strand
AAAAAGTGAGAACAATATAATATCTCTAGGGTTATATCTAGCAAACACTATCAACATGTACTGGGATTGGGTCAACTTGCTACAGTAAAGTGATCAATCACTCTCTGATTGGGGGGGGGGGGGGGAAGGAACATAATTACACACACAAAAAAAGATGGAGTCATTTGAGTTATCTCTAACAAACATTGTCAACAAGCACTGGGACTGGGTATCCTTATCTGCAGTTGTACCATACTAGTATGCATACTCTTTTTCTATGTGCTATGAGATACAGAAATGTGAAGCATATTGTGATTCATGGCGTTAAAGAAAAAAAAGAGAAAAAAAAGATAAATAAACAATTTTACCACCTCATCTGTAAACAAGTCTTACGATTTCAGTACCGGTAGCTTAAAATCAGTTACTTTAACTGTTATGACAACTGTTATGAAACATTATGAGACCTGGGACTTGTTTCACAAAGCCTTTTTTCAATAATAAATGACAAAAATCAATGACAAATCTGCCGATAACCAATCAGAAGCAAGGATTTCAGTAGCTTATAACAAAGACTGTCATTTGTCACTGATGACAAGTTTTGTGAAATAGGACCCTGATAGTTGAACTTACCGAATCTTGATTGATGGTGAACTTTCCGTCACCCCCAATTAGACTATAGGTCACTCGACCGCTGCCTCCGCTATCAGCATCCGTCGCATTGACATTGAACACAAACGCACCGACAGGCTCACTCTCTATGATCGTGGTGGTGTGGGACTGTGCTCCGAAGACGGGGTTGTTGTCGTTGTTGTCGATGATTTCGAGGTAGACCGGGATGCTGGTGTTGAGGGACGGTGTGCCCTTGTCGACGGCCAGGACGGTCAGGTTGACCCAGGGTTGCTGCTCTCGGTCAACGGTCACCAGGAGGGTCAGCTGACCTGTTGAACAAGGTCAAAACAGAACAAAATTGCATTAACAAAATTGAGGAAATTACAGACTTGGGTAAGTCACTGTCTTGAAAACACGACGAATGATCAATTGGATTACAAGATGATTAAAGGTTGAACCATGGGAGAAACCAGTGTAAAAAGAAAATTGTGGACAACGGCTTAGATTCCCTTGAGTAAAAACTGTAATAACAGTACTACACATACAAGCCAAGCTATGCAATGGTGATACAAAACAATTTCTGAACATAATTTAATTGAAGGTTAATGGTTTGGGCTAACTTCAGAATTAAAATAGTTTTGGGGTTAGGATCATTGTGGACAATAGCTTTGTTTTCATAGAGTAAACAGCTGTAATAAGAGCACTACAAGCCAATGCAAGCCATGCAAGAGTGATACAAAATTTGTTCTGAACATAATTTAATTGAAGGTTAGTGGTTAGGGCTTACTTTAGATTAAATCTTGGATTAGAGTTTAGGTTAGAATCTGGGTGATCCTAAGATGCCTACCTGTATTCTGATTGATAGTAACGGGCACACCTGATGGATCCTGGATGATGTACATCACCTCGCCGTTTAGACCAAGGTCTGGATCCAAGGCTAGTAGATTACCAGGGATCGGACTTCCTGCTCCAAAGGATTCTGGGAGCTGGCGGAGGATGAAGGTTGTGCCGGGAGGCTGGAAGGCCGGGTGGTTGTCGTTGATGTCGGTGATTAAAATCGTGACTTGGGCTACAAAAAAAAGGTGTTCAGAAGTGATAAATCTTTATCATATGCCTACATCTAAAATAATTATTGAAATCATTAAATGACCAGTGTTTAAAGGCATGCTGACTTATACCCCAAAAACAGTGTACATGTACATGTACATCATATTTTATTTTGCCTCCATATTTAAAGATGTTCAATACATGAGCTAAACATGAAAGAGTCAGCAAAAACAACTAAACAGCAGAATACTATCGTGTATCATCTGATCATAATTTCTTGAGGCAGCAAGATAAGGCAGGGAAAGTGCCCTAAGCAGCACCTCACAAAACTATCATACATGTTCATGTACAAGTTTACCAACATCCCATTGAAACATGTGTATTATATTAACACTGTACCTACGGCAACCAAGTGGCTATGTACTAAGCCAATATAGGAATGAGACAATGCAGTACCCAATGGGTTAACATTAACACACTTTCTAATGCAAACTTAACACAGTCTTGTAAAATGATGCTCGAGAGGATGTTTGGTAACAAAAATTTTAAGATTGTGATACATTAAGCCAACCCACTTACCATTTTCTTGGCTCGTGCCAAAGATAGGATCCTGAGAATTCAAATCTCTCGCTGAAATTGAAAACACAAACTTCTCGGTGACCTCTCTGTCAACAGGCGCAGTCAACGTAATATTCCCATTTGTGGGATTGAGACTGAAGATCGTCCTATAATCGAAAAACGACGTGATGTCGACGTCATCCTCATCGTAGACAGACACCGAGACAATCTGGTAATTGATATTGGAGTTGAGGTCATCGTCGGTCGCGGTTACCGTGGTGACGAGTGTGTTGCCGGGCGTGTCTTCGGGGATGGAGATGATTTGATCTAGGAAGGAGGCGTCGAACTTGGGAGGACTGTCGTTGATGTCGATGAGGTAGATGTAGACGGTAGCGGTACCGCTGAGGGGCGGGTTACGTAGGTCGGAGACCATGACGGTCAGGGTGTAGAATGGTTTCTCTTCTCGGTCTAACACTGCTCCAGGTGTGACCTGATGGATTAAAACAAACAGATAAATGATAACAACAACAACAACAATAATAGTAATAGCAGGTAAGAACATACATACGATTTGCATACACTGAAAATATATTGATAACAATAATACATTTTTATATAGCGCATTTCAGAACTGACAGAACTTTCAATGCAATTTAAGATAATACCTTATTCTACACTTAAAAATACAAAATAATATCAATATCTTTTATAAATGTAATGCTTCCTGGGAGAAATTTCAATACTGGGTGTAAGCCACAAATATTTACTGGGTGTTAGCCACAAATCTGTTTAAACTAATATCAATATCTTATTCTAAACTTAAGATACAAAACAATATTAGACAGCAAAAATAAATATCTGAAATTATTCTACAAAACATGATTTAAATAAATGCATCTCTGAAAAGATATGTTTTGAGATGTTTCTTGAAGAGTTCAGGGTTATCTTGAGAATGAAGAGCACTTGGTAGAGTTGATTATAGATGTCAAAGTCAAGAAAATGATAGAAGGAATGTCACATAGCAGAAATGTAAGATGATATAAATGATTTGAAAATGAATTCTGAACTGTATCATTTTTATTCTCTTAAAGCCCGTCTGCACTAGTTGGCAGTTGACAGGTGGTTATCTCGAAAAAGAGGATCATGGGGGACCAACAGGCACCGATTAGGCATTGTTTGCTATACAGAGGCCGCAAGTAGCTATAAGTAGTGCAGTGGGCTTTTAACTTACTGTAATCGTTCCTGATGTGCCTCCGATATCAAACTTATCCTCGCCTCCTCTCTGTATGAAGAAGTTGACATTGTCACCATCAAGGTCGTATGCGGACACACCTCCAACATAATAGCCTGGGATCAAAGAAATATGAAAGTTATGATTGTGAATTATGCCTTTGAAAAAGTATGATACACGTATATGTATAATCCTACATCATATAGCAGTCAAACGAGCCCATTTGTTGACATTGTCACCATCAAGGTCCTATGTGTTTACACCTCCAACATACATGTAATAGCTTTGCCTATTTTGGAGCCCTGGCCAGTTCTGTTTAAAATAAGTTCACATTTCTTTATGCATTTGTTAATGTATACTGATTTATTTGTATTCAGAACTGAAAATGAATAAACAAAATGGATGAAAAGAAAAATTAAAATGTTTCCTAATTTTACCTCCAGGTGAATTCTCTGGGATGGTAAAGTTGTAGACGGAATCGTTGAATTCCGGCGCAAAGTCATTCACATCCAGGACATTGATATGAACAGTGCCCTCTGCAGTCAGACCCATAGAATCAGTGACGAGCACCCTGAATTCGTAGAAATCTTTGGTCTCCCTGTCTAGAGGTCCATTCACTTGAATTCCGGCTAGACAAAAAGCAAGCAAAGTTTTGCATTCCTGTAAAATCCTTGTTTTTAAATGAGTATGCTTACTTAATAACATTTTACTAAACATAATTGCATCATAGCCTGAGGGCTAAATATACAATGGTAATACTTCACCTACACTGTAGGTTTACTGTGAACAAATGATTATTTCATTGTCTTGAGTCATGTACATGTATGGACTTCAAGGGTCTTAAAAAGTTGACATTTTAGAAATGACAGGATAAACATAAATAATGACTACTTCACATGATGAAGAAACAAAATATCATGGTTTTCATTTCATACTAAGAAGGACTACTTTCATCTAAAGGTTCAAACCAAAAGTGAGTTGACATTTCATTAAAATCAATGGTATCAGTACATACATGTACTGTCTATGCTGCTTGTAACGGGATTGAATAACAACAATACCCGTTTCTTATGCAGTGCTTTACACTAACTTACTAAGGCGTTTACAGTATTATTAGTATCCCGGTCACTAGAGTACACATTCTCCATTCCCTGGGAAGCATTCTTCATACATGTACCCACTGTATGTGCAGAGATATCTTCAAGTCTTCTTTGGGAATCAAGAAGAATGTTCACAATATTTTGTCGAGCATTCTTATTACCTGAGAGTTGATTGATCATGAATGTTTGTGAGTCAGGACCAGTAATGGTGTAGACAAGCTGGCCAGTAGCATCGCTATTGATAGCTCGGATGGGAGGAATCTGATGGAAAGAGATGAAGAAAATAGTAAATGAAACTAGAAAGTTAGTCAGTTTAAGCCATTCAAGATTAAAATGAATAAATACATGTTTGTAATCATTTTGGGTTAGTTTGAGATACTTATGGAGATCTTTTGAACAGCTAATGTATCTTTGTGTTAAAAACTATGAACTTTTATATACTCTTCATGATTATAGTCTTGAACTAATGTATAAAGTCATATATAAAGTCTGTGTGAAACGAAGTGTTTATGGTAGCATACATTCACAGTCCAAACATAAAAGCAGGTATTCACAAAAGAAGTTTAAAAGTTTAATCTTTTAAAACTGTGCTCTAAACCACCAATTTACTATGGGCGGCCAAGAAGGCAAAAATGCCAATAAAGTATTAACAGCAACAAAAAAGGGTTAACAAAAAATTGTAATGCTTTTTTTTGTTTACAACAAAGGCAACCAAAAAGCGGTGTACCATGTTTTTGCCCATAGTTGGCTTTTAAATTATCTTGTATTTTTCCCTTCAGGCTGCCATAGTCCAATTGCAGTTTATAGATTAAGACCACATTTGTGAATTCCAGCCAAACAGATTTTAAAAACTTCAACGAATGACTAAAAGTATTGCATTACCATGGTAATAGGTTGTCCTACGGGTGAATTCTCAAATACGTTGCCAGTAAACAGAGAGCTTCCGGGGAAGGTCGGTGCCAAGTCTCCAATATCCGTTACTACAATAGTCAAAGTTGTAGACGACTGAAGATAAAAAAAGAAAGACTCATCAAAACAAAATCAGCATTTATTCACAAAAGTAAATATATAAGATGATCAACATTGAGACCTCTAAACATAACTCACATGTTGATATAATGTATACATGTACATGTTTATCATCACACAAACTTTACACTTTCATAAATTTCAATGGTTTCGAACATACAGTAGATCAGCAATAGCTGTACATAAAATGATCATTTCAAGAAAAAATGAAATCACTAACTTTGCAAATCTTGTAAATTAATTATACATGTACAATGTATGTTTATATTAGGAACGTTATCCCATATTCCCAATTCATTGGAAAATGTGAATGTGAATATGATAAGAAATTTGACTCGTCTAATCGGACAGCAACTTTTAAACGATAAACTTTTTCCCCTGTATGGAAAATTCTTCAATGATGTGAAACTATATAAAGTAAAAACAATGTATTTAAAGCCAAAAAATAAGCAGAGAGCCTTGTGTTCTATTTCTTGGAAATTATTTAATCATTATCATTATTTAATTCATACTGGATATATTCAACTTGTGCATGAAAAATTCTACATGCTACGCTCAGGCCTAAATTCACAGCTACAGCAGGGGTAATAATCTCCAAGTTTGGAAGCGCTTAGTGATTGTAATAAGCGCTATATAAAAACTGAGTATTATTATTATTATTTATAAAGGAAGTTTAGAGTTTAACCATGGTCTACAATATGCTTTAGACCTCTGTAATGAATAAAATAAAGGAATACTGCCTTTCACTGAACTTTATGCCTCACACGTGTATATACTTTGGGAAGTTTAAACCCCCACTGCACTAGTTTGGCCAGGAGGGATTAGACCTCCCTGCATGATCACTGTGGTTATCTCATTGAATCAGCTCTCGGTTAAAATAAGAAAAGAGGATCATGGGGGACCAATGGTCACCGATTAAGTATTTTTTGCTATATATAGGGTGCAAGTAAAGTAGTGCAGTGGGGCTTTACATAACATCCTTTGCGGATAGGGCTTGAAGGTTTCTAAAGAATACTTACAGCTCTTGAGCTAGGTATATCTCCAGGTGTGTCCCTTGCTTCTACTACAAGACGATAAGTACCTGTCTCCAACAGTCCCTGCACAAACACCTCACCAGTCTGTGAAATTAACAATTAATAAGGGAAAATAGATTGAATTGAATTTTATAAGTAAACTTCATTCATATACATGAACATATTGTTTCACAATATATTAGCAAGAAAATCAACAAGTGGTATAGTTTCTCGAGTTATCACAAATTAACAATATTGTAAGTCCATGTACATGTCCAACTAGCTTGGACATAACTTGGACAAAGAATTCAATAGTCGTCCAAGAAATGCCACAGAAATTGTGATAATCGAGGAGTAACTGGGTACATTTTTATCGAAAGGGGCCTGCTGCTTGTTATATTGCTTTTTACCGTAGAGGGCAGTATATTGGTTCTAGCCTCAATTTAAACACGTGTATGTTTGCACGGACATCGCAGCAGGCCCATTCCGATAATAAATTTACCTATAGTAACTCCTTAAATATCACTATTTCCGTGACTTTTCTTGGACAACTATTGTATTCTTCCTCCAAGTTATGTATCTGCTTACAGTAATTTTGAGTAATTGTCTTTCCAATTGTGCTCTCGTAGTTTTTAATGATTTTTTTTCTTGTTACGATCACCTAATTTGTTTGGGTTCGTTTACAGCTAACGAGGTGCACTGCGCATTTTTTCTGTGACTAGTCTGAACTTGCCTTGCAACAGCTATCAGTATCGAAACTTGTTGTGATTACCAAGTAATTTTCTCCTTTTAAAAGAAGCATGTGATGTTCAAAATAAGAGAAAAATATTTATTTTGTCTTTTAAAAATTATTCGATCGGTATGTTGTAAAGAAGTATTTTTTAGAAAGCCGTTTTATTATTCGAACATTAATGTTTCTTTCAACCTGATTTATTAATCCTGCCGAGAGACCCGGCCAGTACAGTAGCTAGCTAGCAGCTGGCAACAACAGCCCCATGCGGCGAAGTGCTTTGCAACCCATATTTATAATGGCAGTTCGGATTGATTCAGGATGAGCTAGAATATGATTGGTAAAAATTAAATACTTAAGTTTTAAGGTGGGTTAATTTTAGTGGTGTGCAAAACTGCAATTTCTTACATATTTCATTATTTTTTTCAGAGCACTTTGAGGACTCAAAATATCCTGTACCTCTGTATAAGGCGCACCCCCGACTTTTGATTTTTGCAGACGGAAAAAAAGTGCGCCTTATACATGGAGATTTACGGTATGGTATACAGCAAGAAAAACTGTAATTTACCCATTGACAACTGAATTCTCTCACTTCCATTGGCTTAATACAGAGGCCTCTCAGTACCTGCTGGCAATGGGTTGAAGCCTCAAAGCAAAGTGCTAATAAATATGAAAGTAATCTCAATTAAACTGACCGTTTGATCGATCCTGAAGATGTTGTCAGTATTTCCATCTGTGATCTGATACCGGACCTCACCAAAGATGCCAGCATCATCATCCGTTGCCCTGACAACGTAAGCCAGTGAGCCTGCCGAGACGTTCTTGCTGAGGGTGATGGTGTATGGGATCCCCTCAAAGATAGGGGTGTGGTCGTTGATGTTGATGACGTTGATTCCAACTAAAGTCTGCATGAAGTAAAAACCAATAGACATGTACAAATCATCTGTTCAGAGTCAGAAGGGCATTAATTGTATGTATCTTTTAATAACAGGGACTGCCTCGATAGAACCTTATGGTTTTATTTGCAGTTTCCTCATTTCATCTCTATTGATGATTAACTTTGTATAATTCCGGTATATTTGTAGACATGTCTCCATTTTTTGTGTGTTCTCTGTTTTCTATATATTGTATATAATTAGTATCTTATGTGTTTTTTATGGATTTGAATTGAAATAAAACTTGAAACTTGAAACTTTCTGTAAAAGCATATGGGCTAACACTCTTTTGGCTCCAAACAGAAGAAATTTTCATTTGGTGTATGCAGGCATAAAAGTTATTTCCAGATGACAATGCCAGATACATGTACTCACACCTAAATGTCAACAGGACCTTGTTTTATACTTTTTTAATCATTATTATCATCTTAACCAAGATAAACAGCAGATAATCATTAACTTCATTAGAAGCATTCACCATCACCATTGTCATCATCATCCTCTTCCTCATCATCACCTTTATCATCTTCACCATCATAAACATCATCGCAATCATCATCATCATCATCATCATCATCATCATCATCCATTTTATCCTACCGGTAATCACATCTTCATATATCAAAATATGTACATGCAGACAATTTCTTTAAACTACTTGAAATCATGTAACTAATTTCAATAAGATAAAGCCTGGTTATTGTCGTAATAGCAGCTGATGTCAGGCTTTGGGTGTATAATCATACTCACCGATGATGATAGGGCGGGGTTCCCCATATCCGTGGCAACCACCGTGATGTTGAATTCAGTGATCGTCTCGTAATCTAGTGCTCTGTCAGGCCTGATAGTCAACACACCAGTTTGAGGCTGAATGAAGAACAGATCTGTGGGCGTGGATATCAAGTAGTTGGATAGGAAAGTCAATCAAGTTGCTAAACAATACACAGAAGTATAAAATGCACGCATGCAGGTATATGTACATATTGTGGTGGCTTCTAGTATAGCACTCATGTCTGTATAAATATGACACTCTGGGTGCTCCACCATTATTACTCCAATCATAATATTCAGTGCTCTAGCATATCAGGTATCAATTAACACCCTGTTGCCCGTTAAGTCCATTCCATATACTGCTGCGGCATTAAAATATTAAAAAATTCCCTACTCTGTGTGCTGCAGGCTACAGAAAAATGAAGCGTAGTATGCCGATCCTAACTTTTGCTGAAGGAGTTTTGTAGACAAGATTTTAAGAGCAGTTTACAAGCTTATGTCTAAATGGACCTTACGGCTGCACCATTTCTGTAGAATGCCACAGAATACCATACTTACTACTATACTGTCCTATCACGCTGTAGGTGACTGTTCCTGCTGGTCCCTGGTCTGTGTCTGTTGCTTGGAAAGAATCGATGTAGGAGTTAGAAACCTCTTCCACGACGCTGTATGGTCCGTAGACATCCCTGACAAACATCGGAGCACCATCGTTGATGTCATTCACGCTGACGATCACCTAGTGTTAGACAGAGAGACAGAATAGTACGTGTAGATTAAAACCACCAACAATTTTAGCCCCCATTGAACTTTTCTATTATGATCCATGTATACTTCATGTATTTCATATGTTATATCTTTATTTTTCTACATCAAATACACTTCAAAATTATTGAAAATTATTGAAACTTAAAGATATGTATAGACTTTGCATGCATTTATCTTCTTTTGATGTGGACTCATTACAATGTGTTGATTAAATGTATGGTCTCTTGAAATGCTCTAGTGAAATTAAAGGAGGGAGAAACAGTTCCATTTGATGGAAGCATCTTATAATAAGTGAATTGAATTTGATATTTGAATGAGTATAGAATCAATCATTGATACTACAGTATTTTCTTTTGATTAGACTATGATATATATGTGATATGAGAATTAAATTGATATTTTTACAACAATGCCCCCTCTTATATTTTATAGAAGGCAAATAATGAAACATGGTCTCTTTACGAGGGCTTTGTATAACAAGTTTAATGATTAAAACCATGAAAAAAAAACCTTATACGTTTTGTTGGCAAACACTGATCTTCTTAAGATATGAACATATAGTATACATCTACATGTGTATTCGAATTTGACAAAGAAAAAAAATCAAAGTCCTTCTTTTCATGTTCACATATATACAGTGTACTGATGTAAATACAGTAGGACTAGGGATGGTATTTTGAAAATGATTGTATTTTTGTTGTTAAAAAGACACTGTAAATAGTCATAAAATAAAAAAAATAAAAAAAATTGCTTTAGACTTGTCTTTGACCAATGTATGCCGAAAGCTGGCTGCATTCCCATTCATCTTAAAGAGCCAACTGCACAAGCACCAATAACTGCTAAGTCCATGTAATTTAAATTCGTTATGACACTAAACATGATATTTTTAACATAAATGAACAGTTTTCAGAATACAACCCCTGTACATTAAGACTGCAATAGGTTTGTGGATGTGGTGAGTACTCACTGTAGCAGTGCCAGTTCTAGGTTCAGTTGGTGACTGGTCGGTAGCGGTCACGATGAGGGTGTATTCCGATATAGTCTCCCAGTCTAGAGCAGTGGTGGTCGATATCATACCCTAGAAATTACAAAGATAAGATAAAAAGAAATGGACTTGGTTTAATATTGGTAGAGATATAATGCTGTATATGAACATAGAAATCCCATTCAACAAATATGATATCACATTTAGTGGCAATAATGGAATTAGAACTCAAATTTCAAAATTAACTCTTTTGACCCATTTCATAGAAATTCACATAAAATTTGATTCACACAATGGAACCAGTGGCAGCGGTGGGATACGATATCACACATGTGGATCATTTCAGTCTGCTGGCATAATTTTGTGGAATTTTCATGTGACTGCCATAGAAATAAAACATCATAAAATAATGATGATGATAATAATACAATGTAGCTACAGAGATGATCATAACAATAATTACAATAACAATAATAATAATAACAACCACAACAACAATAATTATTATAAAAGTAATGTATTAACATAGCGACCTTACAGTAATGTTAACAGAATAAGCAAATAAAAAATAATTAAAAATAGTGGCAGCGGTGGGATTTGATCCAAAAACAGGAAAATAACCTGATTTTAATTTTTGTTAAGCAAAAGATTACATGTGAGTTGAAATGTACTGGTAGTAATGATAACTCTTTAAAACTTTGAGTGGAGAGTGGCAAATGCACATTATGAATTGTACACCTGCCAATGGTACTGACGGTTTGAAACAGAATTGCTACGAGATGGCACCTACCGTCCCAGGATTAATCTGGAAATGAGATTGAGGTTGTTGAGACCCGATGGCGTAGATAATATCCCTGTTCAATCCTAGATCAATATCATTCGCCGTCAGCATGTAGACTGGGACATTCTGAGAGGACGGCCCCTCTGTCACGTCGACCCTGATGACGGTCTCCTCAAAGATTGGTGTGTTGTCGTTCTCGTCTCCCACGGTGATGATAGCCAAGGTGGTAGTCTGTAGGGGTTTTCATTGAAGTGATAGTTTGTTATTTATGTTCAATCTCAATTCAATTTCAAATTTCATGTCAATGAATATTTGCTTTGCTCATACTTCAATTAACTGTACATACATAGATACAGTTGTATCATATACACTATAAAATGAGGACCAGAAATGTAAGCTGGTCACCGAGGTGCAGCACCCTCTTGACATCCTACGTGGATTTAAACATACGTCATGTAGCATCATGCACATGAAAGTGGCTGTGAAAAATAAATGTACATTAGATATTTCCTGTAAACGCCCTGTGCATGTTGAAAATCATACATTTTTGTGCTATTTCTACAACAACTATCATTACTACTACTACTACTGCTACTTCTACTACTACAATCACCACTACTACTACTACTACTACTATTACTACTAAAACTGCTACTACTATTACTACTAAAACTATCACCACCACCACTACTACTACTATTACTAGTACTACTACAACTACCACCACCACCACTACTACTACTACTACTACTGGTAGGAATTTATTCCTTGAAATGCTAGAGCGCCGTATGGCAGTCGTGCTAAAGCCAGGGTAATAATCGGGAGTGCCAGGAGGGTCAAATCTGAATGACATGAGCGCTATACAAGAACCCACTATTATTATTGTAGGAACGGTGACGTTATGAGTACTACTAAACAATTATTATTACTAC
>JARBES010000134.1:0-12522 GCA_030265145.1 Strongylocentrotus pallidus | reverse complement strand
TTTCAACCCGCATTATTTCCCTCTCTGCCATGCAGTGGTGTATAAGCGGAGAGTGTGTCCCAACCAGTGATAGTCTACCTGGACCAGTGGACGGTGGATGGTCGGACTGGGAACAGGAGTTCAGTCACTGCTCTAGATCTTGTGGGACAGGGGTTCGAGTCAGGAAGAGGAAATGTAACGACCCAACCCCTGTGTATGGAGGGCTAGCATGTGAGGGGCAAGGACGAGAGGTTCAGCTTTGTAATATGATGGTAAGATTAATCATAATAACAAATAAAAATAGTAATTGATTCCCCCTGTATTTTAACCAACTTCTTTAAAAAAAAAAAAAATGTTGTTCCTGTAAAGGTGATCTGTGTTTTTAACAAGCTTTGCTTTTTTACAGACCACCTCTTTTCCACATTTGGTAAAGTCTTTATAACGGTTTCATTGTTAATGTATTTATGCTAGTTGACGATGAACTTGTTGCTACTGTTCCTGAATGAAATGGGTTTTTTATGCAAGTGAAAGAAATAAATAAATCTTGAATCTTGAATCTTGAGTTTTCAGAATGGATGACTTCGCATCATAATGCCGAGATTAATCATTACAGATAAATTGGTTTTTATTTCGATTTCAAAATATGCTCAAATTAAGATTATATATTTAGTTTTACTTACTTTTACTTTCTTTGACTTACAATTAAATAATGTCTTAATAAATCCTTTTTTATATCTTGAAACTGACATTTGAATTCAAGTTTTGACTGGTGCAAGTACTCACCACTTTATTGCGAAGGGCATGTTTTATTTTAATGTTTAGCACTATCGGATAATTAATTTTGTCAATGTCGTTGAATGTGCTAACTTTATCACAATATTGTCATTGTAATTATCGCTTTGTTTTTATCGTTTCCAGCCATGTCACAATGTAACGTTGGACAACTATAAGAACGAGCAATGTTCTGCAACAAACGGCGTCCAGTTCAACAATCAGTACTATACATGGAGGGCCTTCTTATCTTCAATGCTTAAAGGTAAACATTACATCCAGTGGCGTAGCTACAAAAGGCAAGGGACCCCCCCCCCCCCCTACCCTCCCCTTCCAACCATCTTCTTCCAATGCCCCCTCTATGGCTGGATCCACACTTCAGAAGAAATTATTCTTATCTCTTATTAACATTTGTATCCCTGAGAGGTATAAGGCACTAATTGTCTGGTGGTAAGTGTGCAATTGTTAAAGAGACCATTATCAATTGATTTTTTTTTTTTTTTTAAATCCACGAAATTATTCTTACTTGTGCTCTGGACCAATGATTTTAATAACTCACCTTAGTCCTCATCGTAATCTTTATATTGTACATTTCTATTTTATAGTACAACCTTAAATGACACATATCGAACCCTTCAAAAAGCATACAAATTATGACAATGTGTGTAATTTTTCCCTCAATCAGGCAACAACGTGTGCAAGCTCCAATGTATATCGAATGCAAACTTCTATGCTCTCCGTGAACCAGGGAAGTATGCAGACGGTACGCGATGCTGGCATGATGAAACAGGAGAACAAGCTCTAACAAAAGCATGTGTGGACGGACTCTGTAAGGTAGGACGGTTTGCTATTCATAAATCATTAAACATTTTGAGAGCTTTTAAAGAATAAAGCACTTTTTTTTAAAATCCAGATGCAGTACGGAAGAGAGACGAGCTATTTGTTTTCACATTTGGATACCTTTTTCTTCAAAATAAATTAACATCCTTTTAAACCATCAGACCTTGCTTATATTTGTGCGTATAGTTTCGAAGTGATTATTAAATTTGATAAGACTCTTTAAAAATCTGATAAAGTGTTTCAATGAATCCAATTTGACAATCGAGTTTATTGGTACCATTATAGACAACAAAAGTCATGATCATTTTAGTACAGCAATTTTCTTCCTCTTTTCTTGTCGAAATGCTGTCAATATCACATTTTCCCTTTCGTATCAGTTTGCTTTCTTACTTTACTCATCAAATTCATCATTGATATAATTATGAGCGACTCCCCCTCCCTCTTCTCGTTTCCAGGAGTTTGGTTGTGATGGTGTAATGGGTTCTGATCGTATCAAGGATGTATGTGGTCAATGCGATGGTTCAGGGAGGACGTGTAAGAGACACGTAGGAAGAATCAGGAATGGTGGAGCCGTGCATGGTAAGTTATACAGTTTACATTGAATTACATCTTTCAGTCGAAAAATATATTACCCCTATTTGGTCAAAAATTATTGCAATGTTTACACCAAGTGAATGTTCATTCCTCAGTCAAAAAACCGAACCGACTCCAAAACAAAGCTAATAGTAAAATCTTGGTCATTCGGTATAATCTAATTTTATCTTGATGGTGTGATTGTGGTGTCATTCTAAACGTATAATTATTCTTGACACTTTTTTAAATATTTTATTCTATTACAATCAAAATTTTAGAAAACTTGACAAATTTAGGAGTTATAAAACTTCAGCTGAACATTTTAGGTACGTGCATTGAATAAAACAAAATTGAAATCACATTGTGTGTTCGAATATATCGATTTTGAGAAACAATTTCTTCAACGTCATATTCTGTTAGAACGTATATTCGGAATGTAAATTCTTTGTAATTTGAAAGCTAAAACTTTTTTTTCTTCACTTTATTACAGATTTCAAAACATTCCTTCAAATTCCTGTGAACTCGACGGCTATCAAGATAACGAACCAGAATCTACGTTATACTCATATGTGTAAGTATCTTAATGTCATCTTAATGTAAATGTAAATATACTTTACATAGAGGAAATATCGAAGAGAGGTATAGAATGCCCACTTTTCAATCCACGTTTCTTGTATTTTGTTTCATTCTTCCAATTAGTGTAGAAATATATGAGTGCATCCGGAAGGCGAATGGGCGAAGTCCCTTTCCTTTTGAGAATCAAATCATAACTTCAAAATCAAGTTGGAAAACAACTCCCATCCCACCCACTCGGTCGCTTTTGAAGCTCATATTCCTTTCAGAGTTACCTTTAAAAAAGGTACTTTAGAAAAGAAACCTCCTCATCTTATTGACAATCCAAGATATGCCCCTGAATAAATATTACCTCAGTTTTCTCTGCTGTACATTCCAGACATCTGTAAGTGATATAGAATACCTTTTAAAATTATCATTTATTTCGTTTATTCCTGTATTTTCCAGCTGTGGAAGCTGACGGTGAGATAGTATTCCGTGGTCAGATGTTCATCCCTCCTCTCAGCCAGCGTTACAGCCATAGCGGTATGATCATCAAGTATCTAGCTGATGCCTTCCATAATAAAGAACATATCTGGGTTCTCTCTGGGCCTACCACTGCGGTCCTAGATGTATCTGTGATCTTACTACACAATCCTAGATATCTTGGGAGCAGGGTTAAACCTGATATCACATGGGAGTTCTATGCTCCTGTCACGGAGCCTGTCAGATATTAGTAAGTCAAACAATTGGAATAAACTTTTTTGTATTGACAAACTATTTTTGCAGCCATTAATCTTTTATACATTGAATATAATACAGTAGATGATGAAGTCAACACTTTTTCATCAACACGTTATTTGTGGATAAGTCATGCATGTTATTTTAATCCGTTTTGTGATATGACGGTTTCTTTAAATATGAAAAGTGGTTTTACATGACGGGATAGTGCAGGAGCATGTATCTGTTCATAACTGAAACATAGTAGTCTTAATCCTCAGTTTGTATATATCAAAGGTCATTTAAGAACGCTTAAGAAGATGGAATGTGTGTAGCTTATCAATCTAGATACATGCCATGACACATGGCTTGTATTTTAACCCAATCAAAACCCGATTTTGGCCAAAAAAATACAGGTTTTAGAACCCGACTTTGGTTTCCACAATATATAGTGGAAATTGAGGCATCATTTTTTAATATGGCACTTCGTATGAACTCACGGTATCTGCACCTTCGAGGACAAAATACTTTGTTTATATACGTTAAACCTGAAATACAATTCTTTTATATTTCAACATAATTATTTATTGGACCGTTGTTATTTTGTTAATTTAGTTGGCAGCATGAGATGTTGAGTGGATGTACAGTGACGTGCGGTGGAGGAATCAAGATCAGACGTGTCTTCTGTGTAGAGGTAGCATTTCACATCAACTTATCAAGAATGTTCATTAATTTCATGATCATATTTATCCACGTAAAATATTGCACTGCAATGACCGATGAGATTTAATATGGATATCCTCCCCCCCCCCCCCCTCGTTAGAGAAATTGAACATTGTATATAATTATTTTAAAATATGAATGAATGAACTACATTTTGACAAAAAGGAAAGATGGAGAAGATGTGACTGACCTTTTTCTTTCAAATTTTAAAATGTTTTTAATTTGTAACATAATATACAATAAATAGTTTTTTTGATAGATGGCGCATGTTTATAAAGAATCGATGATTTAATTCCAAATGTATGATTTACACAAGTAACCTCTTTTCTCTGTATCTATTCAGAACATAGGAGGTGAGGCAGCCGAAGTGAGTGATTTATTCTGCGACTCGACCAAGAGGCCATCAGAGCGTCGTAGCTGTCAGACCCAGCCTTGCCCCGTACCTGTCTGGGTCGTTGGACAGTGGAGTCTAGTATGTCAATTCATCAAAATTCATTAATTGATTCCAAAAATGTACCCTTTAGCTGATTTTTATACTGCTTTACTTTTGGTCCAAGCAAAACTAACTTGTATCATGTTTATCTGGGATAGAACCTTCCGTGCCGTATAAGGTGACTTTATGTGATGTTATAGTCCCAAAACCATCAGTGGCAGATTCAGGATTTTTTGAGTGGGGAAGGGGTGGTCACAATTTAGATATGAATTTATGACAAGCAAACAAGAAAGAACAGGTAACCAATTTCTTTCCATGTGCCTTTTCGGAGTCGAAAATCACTGCCCAAATAAAGTTCAATCGGTGGCAGTTTCTTTACTTCATGAGTACTTGGTCTTTGCTAGATATTTTCCAAGGGGCACGTGCCACCCCTAAGCCATTCTCCTCCTTTATCCGCAAAATAACAAGAGTTCATGATTAGCTGTGGATATGTATAAAGTAGTGAAACACCGTTATACTTTTTATATTATAAAAAGACGAATGAAAGCAATAACATATAACGTGTTAAAATGAGGCATATATATATATATATATAAATATATTGATATGGTTTTACCCTCGTAGTGTTCAGCTACATGTAATGTAGGAAGGAGAAAGCGTGCCATAGCGTGCCTTCTAAATACAACAGGAGAACCAGTGCCTGACCTATGTGATCCGAACCTCAGACCTGCCACCGAAGAACAGTGTGTCGAGGCACCCTGCCCTAGACCTATTGATGGTGAAAATGGTATGTGCACGCTGCTATACAACTTGCATGTAATTGCTCTGTAAATACCAATGCACGCTGCAACTATAAACAACAACATTTTCACAGGACTAACTCTGAATTAAGACTCTTGCATGTGCATTAACAAGTAAAGAGATCGACTTAAAGTTATTTCAATTTTTCAGAAAAAATCAAACAAAATTTCATACCCAGATCTCATGATCGGCTATCTTCTTTGGAAGGAATAAAATTGTTTTGAATCTAATGTAGGTATTATTAGGTATTTCATTTTTTTTTAAATCTCAATTGCGGACTTTTGAGTAAGTTGATAATGTACCGTTTCAAAAATCCGTATTGTGACATGCCTTTGTTTTGTATTTTGTACTAACTGCATGCTGCCCTTGTCTAACAAACCTGCTTGATTGGCTTCCTTTATTGCAATCCAGTAATCATGGTAACACCAACTACCAGCTCTTCGATGGATCCGAATCACTCGATCGGCTCGTCAACATCGAGTCCAACATCATATGACAATGTGATCATGACGACGAGTCACCAATATACAGCGCAAAGCTCAACTAAGACAATTACTGATGAATCGTATGACATAGATAATGATTCGTTTAGATCCGATTCCCTTTCAGATGTAAGTGATATTGACACTTCTTCTCAAAATGTTGCTATCCAAACCGCAGAACAATTGGAGAAAACATATCATTCATCGCCTTCCAGCGAAGCTCCAACGAACATGGCGATTACGGATGTGTATGAGATTTCTAACCGTGTTTCATCCACGAGCTCAGCGTCCCCCGTGTCAATAAATACCACATCTAAACCAGTTACTACTTCATCTCCGACCGTAGCAGCAGCAGAATCAAAGACACTATCTTTTAGTACCCATAGTCCATCCACATCTGTATCGAATTCAACGTCAACGCCTACTTCACTTCCTTTATCCTCGACTTCGCCATCGATATCAACAATGCCGTCGTCGTTATCGACATCACCATCAACATCTTCATCGTCACCATCTTCATCATCAATATCGTCGTCGTCGACATTAATAACTGCTCTATTATCTTTAGATGAAGAATACAATGGTAATGAAATCGTAGTTGATGAATCCGTATTCCTGTATTCTTCAGATGGCGATGAAAATGCTATAGAGTTTGATGAATCAGTACTGCATTCGAATCTAGAAACAAATCATGTGTTGTCGTCATCACTGCTAAAGCAACTATCATCATCTTCATCAGTATCATTGCATGGGAACGTGTTTTATCTCTCTTTGCGAATCAGCCTCGCTATTGCATGGATCGTTTTAATAATACTTTCTCTGACTCTTATGGAATAGACTATGTATGTTGATGTTCTACACATTTGAACCAGTTTGATCCAGTTTCTACCGCTTCCTGCCTTGATTGATTATGAGACAGATACATCATCCAAAGAAACATATTTGATATTTACCATTTCAATAGCACTACAAACGTTCTATTTTATACTTGTCCGTGAGCCTTGCCTTGCCTTGCCAGGAAATCAGCATATCGGAGACGATTCTTGAGATGATAATTGCCTGTTTATATATTGCTGCATGCATGTTAGCTTGTAGACCATGTTGCTTGCCTGAGACATCTGATCATTGTGCTTGTATAAGACCTGATAGAAATGACTGCATGATTTACATCTACCTCACACCCCACTTCATGCATCATTACATGGCTCTTCTTCGTCTATAAGCACGTATGTATATCAACCTTTTATGATTTAGTGTGTAATGTGAATTTTTTAAAAGCCACCTTCTCCATCCCATCCCAGAGATATAAAATGTGTTTGATAAAATGTCAATGAAGATTTCTCTTATACATTTCGTGGTACGGTTGGCCGTGTTCTTCTAAATATAGAGGGCGCTACCATATTCCAAGAAGACGAAATCATCCCAAACCTCCCCCTTAAAAAAGAAGGTCCATCCTTTTTAAGATCAGGCTCGTTGAATAGATAATTACACATTGCAAGAGAAAACGGATCGCATAAAAAGACCCTTTTTAATATTAGTATTTTAAACGATATATCCTTGTATTGTACATAAAATGTTATAGTTGTCAATTCTGAACTATTCCGATATTATTCTAAAGAATGGTATATACAACTTTGAATTAATGTATAAGTGAATTCAATATGCATAAAGCTGTATCCATCTTTTTCTATGCTAATTATTTCATGAATATTCATTTCTATTGCAGTTGATATCACCTGTAACGGTTTGACGAGAAGAAAGAATGGTTACATCGATCAGATAAACAGACCGACGGGTGGAGATTCATGTACTGCTGTTATCGTAGCTCCTATTCATAAAGATATCATCTTCACTATTAAACAGATGTATATAGACTGTGATGCAGGTAAGTCTCTCCCCCCCCCCCCCTCTCTCTCTCTCTCTCGACCCACCCTCGACCCTTGCCTCCAAAAGTGAAATAAATAGTTACTGAACATTATTAGCAATATCTAATTTTGTGTGTAACTTTAATAGCGGATTCCCATCGTTTTATGAAGGAGAAAAATACTTTCCTCATAAACTATTTTCTTCAATAAACCCCAACTCTTGAAAAGTAACATTGAATACATGATACTGGTTCTTCTTTCCACATATTAAATTGACAATAAACAATGTTAATTACAACAAACTAACAGACAAAGTCCGGATTCAGTATGCTTATTGATATAGTATTTGGAACAAATTCCATAATAATCATTATGGCCATTTATGGTAATTATGTTTACATATTATTTGGTTATAACAACTGGGTAGTATACATTCTTCGTTTAATCGATTTGTATCTCTACCTTTCTCTCCCATATCTCTTAAATGTTTGTAGGTGAATCATTAGAAATCAGAATAGGAGAATCGAGGCGGAGGTTATGCGGGAAACAATACCAGGTTACTATGGAAACGGAGAGTAATGTTATAGCGATTGAACATAAAACACATAAACAAGGTCATGGCTATCAACTTCTTTATCATCTACGGAAAAGCCGACATAAAAATGGTAAGTTTAATGATCAGTCATCATTTACAGTAAAGGCAGATTTGTGACTATTTTTGCTTATTTTGTATACATCGTAGATACGAAATAATGCAGTAGAATTAAAAGTGATATTCATATGACGATCTTGCCCTGGTTTAAGTCTATAATGTACTCCATGTTCGCACTAACATGTATATTTCTTTTGATAATATAAAATGAAGCATTATAATACTATGCTGTAATGAGTAATGATACTCAGTATTCTTGTGAATTTGGATGATTAAAAGAATTGAATTGAATTGAATTGGATCGATACTCATGACATGGCAGCAAGTATAATGGAATGAAATAAGTTAATTTTTAAGACTAATCAATTACGTAATATTACATCTGTTACAACGGCGAGACCGAGATCAGACCGACAACGGTCCGAACAAATTTTTACAGCGTATGGCTAAGAGTCGGTCGGTGTGGAATCGTTTTCGCGGTGTGACTGCGGTATAACAACAAACTCGCGGTTGCGTTTATACAATGCTCCATTGGGAAAGAGAACAAAATGAAATAATGATTTTTCGTATTAAGACGTATCACCTCTGAATGTCATGTTCTATTTTCACATTTATTCTTCAGATTGTGATAAACTAATAACAGACAGAAAGACAATAGTCACGAGTCCAGAGTGGCCTTCTAAGTATCCAAGCAATATGAACTGTACCTATAGGTTTGTAGGAGATCCTAGTAAGAAGATTACTTTCAGGGTTAAAGTATTCAAACTTCAAGGAAAGGAACCAAGATGTAAGCACGATAAACTAGAGGTAAGTAGTAGATTTCCTACAAATATATTTGTTAGTTTAAGAATATTTCCTTATTTTAGTTTATGATTTTTCACAAAATGACTTAATATGATTATTCATCTAGTTATTTTGTACAGGGCGTTTAAAAGTACTTAAACAATTCAGTCCAATTGAATTAATTACTATTATTCTTACAAAGAAAAACGCCAAAAAACACAAATATGTAAGCATGAGGATATATGATAATGAAACTTTGTTTGAAACTTTTCTCCACATGTGCTCTATAATATATACAGAATAATAGAAATGAAATGTTTTTGAAGATACATATGAAATGCAGCATGTTTATCTATACTCCCTTAATTCCTCTCTCTCTCTCTCTCTCTCTCTATCGCCCTCTACCTTTCTCTCTCTCTCTCTCTCTCTCTATCTCTCTCTCTCTCTCTATATATATATATATCTCGCTCTCTCTCTCTCTCTCTCTCTCTCCTTCTCTCTTTCTCCATCTCCCATTCTCTTCTTTCGGTCTACATTGTATTTATCAATGTTGTTGGTCTTGGACCCTCTGTTCTTGGTATGGGTCTTGAGGTGTCTGGTCTTGAATATAACATATTTATTCATTTATTCATTAATTTTATTTAATTACGGGAACACTTGCTTCAGCCGAGTTCATGCAAGTCCTTTCCTTTAAACATCACTTCGTCTTCCCATCCATGTTAAGTATTTATAACATATTTTTCGTATCTTTCAACTCTCCTTTTCACCCTTGTGCAGATGATAGATCTATTAACTAATGACAAGCTAACTCGATGTGGTACATCATCTTCTAAGTACAGCATACGTCTCTCAGGATACGATGGGTTAATTCGATTCACTTCAGATGATAATGTACAACT
This sequence comes from Strongylocentrotus pallidus, assembly GCA_030265145.1. NCBI lineage: Eukaryota > Metazoa > Echinodermata > Echinoidea > Camarodonta > Strongylocentrotidae > Strongylocentrotus > Strongylocentrotus pallidus. Next base: position 2,449 of record JARBES010000134.1, on the reverse strand, counting down.
TGCTGGGTTCAAACTCATCGTGTATATTAAATAAAATGAATTTTTGTCATTATGCCAAAAATGTATTCATTCTCTAGAAGACTATTTAATAGAAAGCCCTACATTAGAATGAGATGTGAAAGATCAAAATTACCGAGACTTTATCATCGAGGTTCCAAATAGCATTCAACAAGTAGCAGGTGTCACAAAAATCTCGATACTAATAGCTGAATGCCTATTGGAGTAATTTTGTGCAAATGTACTAACATGTGCATAGTGTCTTCATTTTGAAACCATTTTGGGACTGTTTTCCATCAATACCCGAACACAATTACACTTCTTTTAATATATGGTCGTATAGTCAGATCATACAGCGTTTGGTTCGGTATGTATTGAATTTTTTCATTTCCTCTGAAAAAATATTCTGCTGCAATGACTATAAATGTTTGGATCAGATAATAAACATATTTCTAATGTGGGGCTTTCTTATGTTTTGTTTTTCTCGTTACACAATTCCAAAAGTACTAATTGTTGTAATTACTTTGTATTGTTATGTTGTAATTGCGTACCCTTTGGTTAAGCAATATTATTGATAAAGAAGAGCGTGGTAAATTCAATGTTTTAACACGAACGTTATTCCGATAGTGCATAACATCGTACATCACAAACATCGGGGTCCCGTTGCATAAAACTTATTATTGATGGTCACTTTGCCATCAATACTAACTTCCATGGAATACTTGATTTTGATTGGCTGTTGAGCAATGTTACCATAGTAGTTACCATTGATAGCAGAGTTACCATTATTGGTAAGTTTTATGCAACAGGTCCCAGATTACCTATTTCTCTTTTTGTGGATAGGATTTTGATGATTCAATTCCTTGTAATGATGTGCCCATGTTGCAAACACTTGTTTTCTTGTCAATTTTAAATACAGGACTCATTTGCCACAAGGTCCATTATATGTAAATACCAAATCTTGCCATATTTTATCATATTTTCCATATTCTAATGGAAATACATTCAATGTAAATGCCATAATTCATGCCCTTTATATCTATAATGTAGATATTGATTTTGATATTGATATTTTGTATTTTAAAAAACTATTTGGAAACAAAATATTGATGAAATTATTACAATTGCCTTTTGCATAATTTTGAGAAACGAAAAAAAGAAAGATGAAAGGGGAAAAAAGTTGCGGTATAATTTTCTGAAAGAAGTTAAGATACGTTTGGACATCAACGCAGCTCTGTTACAAAAAAAGGAAAACGAAAAATGTATAATTTACCTGAATTGTTAGAAAGGTATGTGTAAAGTATTATAGTTATTATGTTAAACAAAATGTACGTGAGTTTTATTATTTTGTTTTAATAAATAAAGTGAAAGAAAAAAAGACTCATGCCCTTGTTTTCTTGGCAGGTATTAAGATATAAAGTATTGGAGCATATTTTAAAGTTATTATTATTCATTGGGCTGTTAAGAAATGCAATGTCGCTGTCCACTATTTTAATAAATAATCAAATTAATCAAAATGAATGTGGAACTATAGAATGTGAGGCTTCGCGTCCAGGGACGGTTATATTTATGGCATCGTAATCTATTATATCATTATTGCATAATATTTCTTGCCCATTATACCTCAGGTATATTTATCTTTATAGCATTTATTTGTATCAGTTATTTAGTTTAAATAGTTTTCTGAAAATGTGTGGTCATGATGGTCCTATAATCACATTCTACACTGGACTACATGGCAATCCTTTGTCACAAATCTCTAATCTTATTTATTCATGGTATAATACAAAATATGATTAGTAGTCAACGGCTGAATCGTTCACATTGTACAAGCAAGTTTGAAAAATACATGAAATACAATATTAAAAATTGTAAAAATATACAAACGCTAGATGATTCTCAATGTACAAAAAATACTTTAATGATTTAAGAAGAACAAATATCATAATGAATCTCATGACAATACGTGTATATAAAGATTTTAACAGTAGAATTATGAAGATTAAAAAAACGTATTTACTTCACATAAGTAAAACCATGAAAAGATTTGCCTTCAATGCAAACTCTGGGTCCATAGGGCATATCATTTTACCAAGATGTATATATCATGTCGATTTATGTTAGTTATTTATTTTCAGATGTCAGTATCCTTGAATATATATTTATTGTTTGATGTTACTTGCTTTCAAAACAATTAAAGTTTTATTTTTGCCGATTTCGAACCTCTTTATGTGCTATTAGTTTTTGTTTTGTATCAAGTGTTTTGACATAACAAGACTTTACTTTAGATTATAATAATGACGTATATTCTCAGTCAGTAGCCGGTAGTTTCCAAAAACCATACAGTATTTTTGAATTGAATTGATATTGAATTGATATCTTTATTTATACACGGTTAAAAAAGCCCAAACAGTTAAAAGACTGATTTCCATTGGGGCCGTGTGAAACAATG